>SRLM01002119.1:0-47152 GCA_015708895.1 Populus ilicifolia | reverse complement strand
ACATGTATTCAAGAAGCAAAAAAAAAAGATCTTCGATATTCAGGCCTGCATTATACTTGGTCGAATCAATGTCCTGAGAATCTGATTATGCCGAAACTAGATAGAGTGCTTGTCAATGAGAAATGGAATCTGAACTTCCCCTTTTCAGAAGCGAGATTTTTGCCATCGGGTATGTCAGACCATTCTCCTATGGTGGTAAAGGTTACCGGTGATTATCAGAATATAAAGAAACCATTCAGATTCTTTGATATGTGGATGGATCATGACGAGTTCATGCCCTTGGTGAGGAAAGTATGGGAACACAATTCGGGGGGTTGTCCAATGTATCAGCTGTGTTGCAAGCTAAGAAAACTAAAACGGGAATTGAAACTTTTCAATATGACTCACTTCTCCAACATTCCAGATAGAGTCAAAGATGCGAAAGATGAAATGGATAAGGCTCAACAAGCTCTACATACAGCACATAGGAATCCAACTTTGTGCAAGCGAGAAAGGGATGCGGTACGTAACCACGCTTCTATCGTCAAGGCTGAAGAGAGTTTTTTCAAACAAAAGTCAAGGATACAGTGGCTTAGCTTGGGGGATCAGAATACTGGCTACTTTCACAAATCAGTAAATGGAAGACAGCATAGAAATAAACTTCTTTCACTTACAAAGGAGGATGGAGAGGTTATCGAAGGACATGAGGCAGTTAAATCAGAAGTAGTTGCGTACTTCCAGCGTGTGTTAAGAGTGGATCAGATGCCTAGGGTTCTGAATGAGGAAGAGATGGAATCGGCAATTAACTTGAAACTGTCTTCGACGCAACAACATGTCTTAGCACAAGATGTAACAAGGGAGGAGATTAAGCATGCTATGTTTAGTTTGAAGAACAACAAAGCCCCTGGTCCGGATGGATTTAACGCAGGTTTTTTCAAAAGAATGTGGCATATAGTTGGGGAGGATGTAATCAATGCTGTTAGCTCCTTCTTTCAGACTCGGAGAATGCTTAAAGAAATGAATGCTACATCCATTTCCCTTATTCCTAAAGTTGCCAATCCTACGAGGTTGACAGATTTTCGTCCTATATCTTGCTGCAATACCGTG
This sequence comes from Populus ilicifolia, assembly GCA_015708895.1. Lineage (NCBI taxonomy): Eukaryota > Viridiplantae > Streptophyta > Magnoliopsida > Malpighiales > Salicaceae > Populus > Populus ilicifolia. The sequence goes on along the minus strand of SRLM01002119.1, from coordinate 46,066 downwards.
TACAAATGCATCGCTAAGATTCTAGCCGGGAGAATCACAACTGTTTTGCCATCCTTAGTAGGTCCATATCAGACTGCTTTTATCTCTGGACGGAGAATCAGCGACAACATTCTTTTGTCTCAGGAACTAATGAAAGGCTATCATAAATCTACGGGACCTGCCCGTTGTGCTATGAAAGTAGACCTGATGAAGGCTTATGACTCGGTTCGGTGGGATTTCGTTGACGCTACGTTAAGAAAAATGGGATTCCCTAGAACAGTCATTGATTGGATTATGGTTTGTGTTACATCATGTCAATTCTCTATCAACGTCAATGGTGAGCTTGCAGGTTATTTTCAAGGGGGGAGAGGGCTGCGACAAGGGGATCCACTTTCTCCATATTTGTTTGTCCTATGTATGGAAATCCTTTCGGGGCTATTCTGCAAGATGAGTGCCAACAAAAACTTCAAGTTCCACTGGAGATGCAAGAAGGACAACATTTCTCATCTTTGTTTTGCTGATGACTTGATGATTTTTAGCAAAGGAGATGTACACTCAATTCGTATGATCAAAACTGTGCTCACAAAGTTTCAAGATCTATCAGGTCTGTATCCAAATCCAAATAAAAGTGACATCTTCTTAAGCGGTGTGTTAAATGCTGAGAGGGAAGAGATTATTCATGTTCTTGGGTTTGCAGAGGGAGAGCTCCCTATGAAATATTTGGGAGTGCCTCTTATCTCGTCCAGACTAAAGGCTGTTTATTGTAAGGGTCTCGTGGATCGAATCACCTCTAAAGTTCGACATTGGACTTGTAGAACACTATCGTATGCAGGACGAGTACAACTGATTAATTCAGTTTTATTTTCCATCCAGGTCTATTGGGCATCTCTCTTCATCTTACCTGGGCAAGTCATAAAAAGTGTGGAGCAAATTATGAGATCCTTTCTTTGGTCAGGTTCAGATATGAGAACTACTGGGGCTAAAGTGGCTTGGGATCAGGTATGTCTTCCAAAAAAGGAGGGTGGGCTAGGAATAAAAAGGATAACAGAATGGAACAAGATTGCTTTGTTGAAACACATTTGGAACCTATGCAATGACTCAGATGGCTCAATCTGGTCTACTTGGATCAGATGTAATCTGTTGCGAGGTAGGAATTTCTGGACAATCAGGATGCCACAGAATTGCTCTTGGGCATGGAGAAAGATTCTAAAGCTCAGATCCTTAGCATGGCCGAAGATGAAGTTCATCATAGGGGATAGCAGGACAACTTCTCTATGGTTTGACAATTGGCATCCTAACAGTCCGCTCGCAGATTCTTACGGCGATAGATTCATTTATGATTCAGGTATGGAAAAGAACGCGAAGGTAAATATGCTGATTCATAACTCAGAATGGAAAATTCCTACCACTCATGCTATTGGCTGGCACCCCATTGTAGAAGCTATTCCTTTTTTTTTTGGTAAGTTGATGTAGAAGCTATTCCTTCCAATTCTAATCCTATGATAGGGAAAAATAATGAGATTGTTTTGGCTGGATTCGCCAAATCACAGATTCTCGATCAAAATAGCTTGGGAACAACTAAGACTTCATCATATGATAGTCGAATGGCATGACATTGTGTGGTTCAAGAATGCTGTTCCAAGACATTCGTTTCTTCTATGGATGGCTGTCCAACAGAAACTCACAACCCAAGATAGACTTCATCGATTTGGTATACATGGTCCCAATAGATGCTCACTCTGTCTCCATAACAACGAAGATCACAACCACTTGTTCTTTGAATGCTCCTATACTAAAGCGATCTGGTGGGATGTTTGTGACAGATGCAACATTCCAAGAATGACAAAAGGATGGGATGAATGGATTCGATGGGCCACTGTCACTTGGCATGGCAAAAGTTTCGTCAATTTTTCTCGTAAACTCAGTTTTGCAGCTACAGTGTATCATATCTGGCAAGAAAGGAATGCAAGGACCTTTGCTGGAATATCTAGAACTCAGAATTTGGTCTTTCATCAAATCGAATGTATCATCCGTGATAAGCTTGATTTGATGAGGAACGTTTTACCAATAGATAAAAATAAAAGGATCCAACGAGCTTGGAGGGTTAATAACATAAATTCTTCATTTGATATTTAGCTGGTTGTATTGGTTTTCCTAACGAATCAAGTTAGGTCTTGAGTTTTCAGTTCGGTGGCTAGCATGTAGCCATCTGTTGTTTTATGTTTCTGCTCTCATTGTAAATCTAGGGTATGCCCCTTATAATCTTTGTATTGTTTTCCTTTAATATATACATCAACTTACCAAAACAAAAGTATCATTTTTCTTACTTTCTCTTAGTTCAATGACTGAGAGAAAAACTTCCCCCTTCTCTAAGAAACTCAAAATAATGTATTTTTCCTTCTTTTTGATTACTTGTTCAACAAACATGCAAGGGTAAACACTTTTTGTTGGTTGCAAGGACACAAAAACCTTCAAATATTAAGAGCTGTGAGATTTATGAATTTAAGAATTAAAATGGAAATGACAAAGAGATGACCAAACTTAGAAAAGAGATGTAGGTGCAATCTAAAGCGAAACACTATTCGGTATTTGGGTCATATATGGAGTTGTAAATCTTTTTTTTTTTTTTGGTAAGTTGATGTATATATTAAAGGAAAACAATACAAAGATTATAAGGGGCATACCCCAGATTTACAATGAGAGTAGAAACATAAAACAACAGATGGCTACATGCTAGCCACCGAACTGAAAACTCAAGACCTAACTTGATTCGCTATAGATGGAAATATAAGATAAAGGCCTATAAATTTCATTTGAGCCCAATAAAATGCCATTTTCAAGTCAAAATTATAGCAACAACAAAGAAGTCCGAATCTATACTCCAGCCCGAGCATTATTCAATGTTTAACCTATATCTAGAGTTCTAGAAGACTAAATGATCTCAATTTTTTACCTTAGAAATCTGAGACAATTTTCTAAAACTTTTATTTTTTCAAGTGATTCCAATTTTGATCTTATCACCAAGTCAAGAGCTAGTCACTAATTCATCAATTAGTCATCAAATCAATAGTTCCTAATTTTAGCCTATAAAAGGAGGCATTTGCCATGCATTTAGGTATTTTGGTTTCCATATCAAGATCAAGCTCTTGCTTTCTCTCTTTATATTTTTTATAATGTTTATACTTTGCTTTCATTAATATCAATTTTATGCCTTTCATTTACTTAGTTAACTTTTATCTTATTTTGTTTATTTATTTTTTCTTTCTTTCATTATGTTTAGTTAAGTTTATTATGTCAAGGTGAAAAGGTTATAGTAATGGTGTAAGAATAAGTATAGTGTAAACTCAACATGAACCTTAATATTTGATAGTAACATGCTTTATAACTGTTATCTTATTTAATACTTTGCTTGTTAAATGGTTAATCTAGATTTGTGTTGTATAACACTTGTACAACAAATACTTTGCACGCTTATAGCCCATACTGTATGGTATAACTGACACCTGAGTTATGAAAGAAACTTCATTTGTTATTAATATAAGTTATAATCATGAATGCTTGACAAGATTTATAAGCATTAACATTAATCGAATAAGATAACTAATATAATCATGTTGACAATTTATAATTTGATTGGAACCTACATTGTGTGTGGTTTCCAATTGAATAATAAGAGTTTATACTATACTTGTTTAATATACCATTAGTGGATCCTTTAGCCTTGACATTTGTTGTCATTATTATTTAATCCTTACGTTAATCTTCCATCTCAAAGTTCTCATCAACTTCTTCTTCTTCTTTATTATTATTGTTATTACTACTACCACCACCACCACCACCATCACTATTATTGTTGTTGTTGTTATTGTTGTTGTATTATTATTATTATCTATAATTTATTCAACTAACCTCCCCGTGGTTTTACCTCGATCTTGACGAGTTATTTATTATTTCGACACTCCTGCACTTGGAAAAAAACATCAATATTTTAATCATCTCACACACTCCTATCAAACCTGATTTACTTGACTTTCCAAAAATTGATGTCTTTGCATGTGTTGCGTGACCATGTGATCATGAGGTTTGCATCATTTGGTATCAGAGCTTGACTCCATTAATCAAGTTATATCCTTCTGAAATTTTCATTTCTTGTTGATTTCGCAAAAATTTCTTAGTATCTAAATTCTTCTTCTCTTTGAATTTATAGGTAAGTTTGTGGTTGTGTATTTTAATGACATTCTAATATCTAGCAAGAACTTAACTGAGCATTTTGATTATTTTTGTAATGTACTTAGTATGTTGTGTAGTGAGAAATTGTTTTCTAATCTTAAAATGTGTGCCTTTTGCATGGACAAAATTATGTTTCTTAGCTATGTTGTAAGTGAACAGGGTATCAAGATAGATGACGAGAAAGTTAGGGCCATTTGGAATTGGCCTACACCCAAATTGTTATGTGAGGTAAGGAGTTTTCATGAGTTAGGTAGTTTTTATAGGCGTTTTGTGAAAGATTTCAGTACAGTAGCTACACCTTTAAATGAAGCTGTTAAAAAGTCAGTTGGGTTTAAATGGGGGGAGGAACAAGAATTGGCTTTTGTTCTTTTTAAAGAGAAATTATGTTCTACACTTGTTTTGGCTTTACTTGACTTTACTAAAGCATTTGAAATAGAACGTGATATGTCTGGAATGAGAATAGGTGCTGTTTTGATGTAGGATTGGAGACCTATTGCATATTTTGGTGAGAAATTAAGTGGAGCAACCTTTGAACTATCCACTTATGAAAAAGAACTCTATGCATTTGTAAGAGCACTTGAGGCATGACAACATTACTTGTGGCCAAAAGAGTTCGTAATCCATTCGGATCATGAGTCTTTGAAACATCTGAAAGGATAAGGTAAGTTGAATAGGAGGTATACAAAATAGGTTGAATTTATTGAAAGTTTTTTTAATGTAATTAAGTATAAGCAAGGTAAAGGAACATCATAGCTGATGCCCTTTCGCGTAGGTTTGTTGATGTGCCGTCAATGATTCGAAAATCAACAATAATTAATCTATCAAAAATGGATGAAGGATGGGTCTAGTTGTGTTGTCTATCTTTTGGTGTTTAGGTTGGATTATAATGATTTTAAGGTAAATAAAATGGAGGATAGACTAGGTAATAAGTATCACTAGACGCCACAAAGATCAATCTAGATTTTAACGCCATACTCTTTGTGATTGAAGAGTGATAAGTCAGGTAGTATTCTTTACAAATCAATTTGGAAGAATAACTCTTAATTCTTTTTTTTTTGGTAAGTTGATGTATATATTAAAGGAAAACAATACAAAGATTATAAGGGGCATACCCCAGATTTACAATGAGAGTAGAAACATAAAACAACAGATGGCTACATGCTAGTCACCGAACTGAAAACTCAAGACCTAACTTGATTCGCTAGGAAAACCAATACAACCAGCTAAATATCAAATGAAGAATCTATGTTATTAACCCTCCAAGCTCGTTGGATCCTTTTATTTTCATCTGTTGGTAGAACGTTCCTCATCAAATCTATGTTGATAACTCTTAATTCTTGACCAAAAGGTTCTTTATTACAAATTTGATGGCATATTTATAATTGGAACATCCCTCCATAGTTAGGAAAATTCAACATGATAGAAAATGAACATTTACCATAAAAAATTAAGGTCATTTGGACTTCTAGAACTCTAGATATGGGCTAAACACTGAGCAATACTTGGGCTGGAAGACAAATTCGGACTTCTTTGTTGTTGCTACAATTTGGACTTGAAAATGACCTTTTCAAATCTTGGGCTCTATATGAAAGTTGGAGGACTATGTCTTATCTTTCCATCTATATAAAGTAGACCTAAATTTGAGATCTACAACTCTACATATAACTCAATTACTGAATAGTGTTCTGGTTTGGACTACACCGGCATCTCTTTTCTAAGTTTGGCCATCTCTTTATCCTTTCAATTTCAGTTCTTAAATTCATCAATCAATCCTATTAGTTCTGTAATAGGCATGCATTTAAAATGAACATTTACCATAAATTAAAGGTATCTTATATTATTAGATATGTTGTTATGAAACATGCTTTAGTTAAGAAGTTATTGATACTTCAAGTGCAAAATCATGATATAAAACCAATAAAAATGCACTTTTAAGTACTAATCAGATGACGCCATGAATCTAGTTGTTCTTTGATAAGTCATTTTTAGTTATTTAGAGGCAAATTACCCCTCCAACACACAACATGTGCGCCAAAAGAATTTTATTGATCTGAAAATTGCGTAACTGTTACATATTTGGTTATACCCTTATTCATATTAACATTGGACTCAAATAAACCCTAATGAACTCCTTATGAGGATTTATACGAGGCTCCCTTACAATTACACCCAAATAATATAAATAAAACCATAAACTAAGAGGAAAATAACAATAACAATAATAAATCAGAATTTAATAACCTAAGTATGATAGGATCAGATTTGTTACCATTAATAAGTCATAAATAGACCACAAATTCTAATTTGAAGGTAGAATTAATTTTGAGATCTTCGTTCCTTATTGACCAGTATGGTGATGGCTTTCTAAACTCCGATTGAACTATAGTTGTAGCCCATTATAAAACAACATGTCAAGAGGTTTCACGTAACATTTCAGCCCAATCAAATAGTTAGATTGGGAAACATGATTATTTTTGTAAAACTAGATAGGTGCACATTTTACATCAAAATCTGAATTTAACCTTGCCTTATCATTGTTTGCCATTTATAGAGTTTTCATCTAATCTTAGTGTTCATTCTTCTTTTGAATTTTTATCATTTGAAATTGTGTATGTATTTAATCCTTTTACTCCTATATATTTGATTCCTTTTTGCCTATAGATGAAAATATTTATTTAAATGGTAATTGTACAGGTGATGAAAACACTCCATGAGAGTGTGCGGCAACATGTAAGAAGAAGAACCGCTTTTTCAAAACTTAAAACCAATAAAGGGGAGCAAAAATGTTACCTTCCATCCTAGAGATTGAGCTTGGGTGTATGTGTAAATAGAGATTTCCGGCCTAAAAAAAATCCAAGCTACACACCCATAAGGAGATGGGGCATTTTAGATCTTTAAGCGCCTTTAAAATTGATTTGTTAGGTGAGTATAGTATTAGTGCTACCTTTAATGTTTTCTTATCTTACTTTGTTTGATTTAGATGATGATTTAAGGTTGAATCCTAATGTGCATCATGAGAATTATAATCCATATCATAAAGTCTAATATGCAAGAGGATTCAGACGGTCTAATGACAAGAGTGAGAGTGAAACAACTACAAAGGGTCTTGTCGAGTTAAATTGGAATGATTGAAGTTGTGTCGGAGTTAAAAACAAGCAATTTGTTTAAAATTGGTTCAAGGGTGATTATTTGTCTATAATTGGAACTTGAAGATGGGAGAGGTCTTTAATGTTTTTTTTATGTTAGATTACTTGAATATGGATTGGTAATGCAAATAAGGAATTGGTGTTGTCAAAATAATAGAAGAATTTGAACCAAAATTTAAAGTCATCCACTACATGTGAAAACAAGAATAATCTAGGTGGATTTCAAGTTCAGAACGTGATCTTTCCAGATTGTTCAATCATGATTGCATTGGACTTTTATGGAAAAAGTTATAGTAGTTGTAAATCTAATCTGTTTATGTTTCAAATGGTAAAATGTCATACATTTGGTCTAATTATGTTCCAAAATGTGTCTGAAAATTGCTAGCTATAATTGTTTAGTTTACTGATGCGAACCTCGTGTTCACATGGTCACGCAATCCACACGTAAAGACGTTAATTCCCGGAAAGCCATGTAAATCAGGTTTGATAGGAGTGTGACACAAAGATAACTTGTACCTAGGCACCAACACTACTGAAAATAGAAACCCCCACCCAACGAATATTGATTCACAAACGAGAAGTATAAGGATGACACCACAAAGACAATTGTTCTTCGATAAGTCATTTTCAGTTCTTTAGAGAACCAAGGAATGGAGATTATTCCACCAACACACAATAAGCAGAGCAAATAAGTTTTTTTGATCTGAAAATTGCATAACCTTACATGTTTTGTTATGCCTCTATCTATACTGAATTTGAACTTAAGAAACCCTAATGGACCTCCCTTAGGTGGACTTATATGAAGCCAACTTACAATTGACCCAAATAAGTAATAATAATCCATAAACTCAGAAGAAAATTCTATAAATACTAAAAATCCAAAAATACCATCCTAAATAAGCTAGAATCAGATTTGTCACCCTTAAGAAGTCCCAAACAAAATTGAAAAAATCTGATTTGGAAAATTTATGTTGCTGCCCCCTTTGATGTCTTTGATTAGCTTGGAATTCCTTGTTTAACTTGGACAAATAAGAAAACAAATTTCCTTTTTTGTTGCTGATTTAATTACTATCCTTCCTAAGTGACGAAAAGCATTAAATAGTCATCCCCTCTTTAGGAATAAGATATGGCCAACTTCCTTACTTAGTTAGGAGAATAAATTGCTGACTCTTTACCCCTGTAGTATTAGAAAATGACAAGCCTAACAAGGCTGGTATTAGGCCGGACACATCAACCCCTTGTTCCACATGAATTGGACTCTTCTTGGGCCTGAACTAAATGAATTAAAGGGTGTCCTTCGTGCTCCTTAAATGTCCCAAGCCCTTCTAGGTCCATTTTGTTTCATATGTTCTGAACAAGCTCATTCAATGCTTTTTTAAGCTTCTTAGCCTTAGCTCTTGTGATTGCCCTAATTGGCACCTCCAATGGGTTGTTGGCATGATTACGCTTGGTGTTAGGCTGACCGCATCATTTACTTTGTTAAAAACCTCTCTTCTATGCTTGATTTCTATCATGTTAAACTTTTCTAACTTTGGAGGGATGTTCTAATTATAAATAGAGTATAAAAATATGTAATGGGCAGTTTAGGGAGATTTAAGGTTTAATTTAGAGAATTAAGAGGTGCACTTCCAAATTAATTTTGTAAAGAACCCTACTTAACTTATCACTCTTTGATTATAAAGAGTGTAGTGTCAAAGTCTAGATTGGCCTTTGTGATAGAGAAGTGACATGATGTAACACAAACCATGATCCAATCAATGACTGTTCTAGGGAATCTCATTTTTCTTAACGTAGCGTCAACAAAATCCCATCGAACCGAGTCATAGGCCTTCATTAGATCTACTTTCATTGCACAATGGGCAGGTCTTGTAGATTTCTGATAACCTTTCATTAGTTCCTGAGACAAAAGAATGTTGTCACTGATTCTCCGCCCAGAGATAAAAGCAGTCTGATACGGACCTACTAAGGATGGCAAAACAGCTGTGATTCTCCCAGCTAGAATCTTAGCGATGTGTAAATCTGGGGTATGCCCCTTATAATCTTTGTATTGTTTTCCTTTAATATATACATCAACTTACCAAAAAAAAAAATCTTAGCGATGCATTTGTACACAATATTGCAACAAGATATGGGACGAAAATCTGTCAACCTCGTAGGATTAGCAACTTTAGAAATAAGGGAAATGGATGTAGCATTCATTTCTTTAAGCATTCTACGCTCCTGAAAAAAGGAGTTAACAGCGTTGATTACATCTTCCCCAACTATGTGTCACATTCTTTCGAAGAAACCTGCATTAAATCCATCCGGACCAGGGGCTTTATTGTCCTTCAAACTAAACATAGCATGCTTAATCTCCTCCTTTGTTACATTTTGTGCTAATACAATGTGTTGCGTCGAAGACAGTTTCAAGTTAATTGCCGATTCCATCTCTTCCTCATTCAGAACCCTAGGCATCTGTTCCACTCTTAACACACGTTGGAAGTACGCACTTACTTCTGATTTAACTACCTCATGTCCTTCGACAACCTCTCCATCCTCCCTTGTAAGTGAAAAAGCTTATTCACATATCAAATTTGGGTTCAATTTGATATCATTTTCTTAGGGTTTCAAATTCAGGTATGATGCATAATGTTTTTACGTTAGTATATCAAACTTTGTCATAAATTGGTCAAACCTTACATTTTTGTCTATTTGGGTTGATATCACACTATATCTGAAATTGTAACTCAATTGGATATTATTTACTTTAGGTTTCAGATTCGGACTTGCCGTAAACGAGTCTGTCTTGCGTCGCTGTTTGAAGTTCCCTTGCTTTTTTGTTGATTTCCTTTCTTGCAGTTTATTTTCATTATATCCAACATATTTGGGTTGTTTAATGATTTTTTATTTTTTTGTTTTTGTTTTTATTCGAATCTTCAGTTTCGTTTGGATAGACTTGCTTGCTACTCACGAGACTATCATTGCAGTTTTGTTTTGCTTGTTTTCTAGTTTGTTAATTGCTTCTTGAGTCATATATATATATAGATTGCATTGCCAAGTTGGTTCTATTTGGTGTTGGTTTCAGTTTTGCAAGAACCGCTAGAAGGTGAGACGAGAGGTGTGAGCGTGTGAGGATAAATTTTCTTTTACCACTAACCATTTTTTGCAGGTACTATCATGTCAGATCAAAACAATACACCGCCCCATCCTGAGGGAGAATTTACATTTCAAATGCAAGCCATGACACAGATAATGGAGAGGATGAATTTTGTGATGGGAAATGTGTGTGACAGACTTGATAGGGTGGAGAAACGTTGTACCAAGGCTGGTACAAGCACCCAAAATGTGAAGCTTGGGGTAGAACCGAAAGCAAAAAATAGCAATAGGGCCAATAGGCCAAGGTGAGTTGATTGTGAGGATTTTGAGGAGGCCGTTGGTGATATTGGTGATGGTGGTTTTGATGATAAAGCCATAGACTACCAGGAAGGTTTTTGGCAGCCTACAAACCGAAGGGATTATGGGAATAGAACTAGGGCCCAATTCAGCTAAAGGGAAAATTTTCGTAGTGTTGGGGGACATGCTGATTTAGATGGTGATTTGAATGTTATCAAACTTAAAAATACCTTCTTTTCAAGGTAAAAATGATCCCGAGGCATATTTGGAGTGGGAACAAAAGGTGGATTGAATTTTTGATTGCCATAACTATTCGGACGCGAAGAAACTGAAATTGGTAGTCATCGAATTCATGGATTACGCACTGATTTACTGGGATCAGAATGTTACTAGTAGAAGACGGAGTGGAGAGAGGCCAGTAGCGTCCTGGGAGAAGATGAAAGTATTGATGAGAAGGCGATTTGTGCCTAACCACTATTATAGAGATTTGTATCTAAAATTACAGGGTTTGAATCAGGGTTCTAGGTCCGTGGATGAGTATTTCAAGGAAATGGAGATTGCCATGATTCGGGCCAACGTGATTGAGGATCAGGAAGCTACTATGGCTAGGTTTCTAAAAGGACTGAATAGGGACATTGCGAATGTTGTAGAATTACAACATCATGTGGAATTGGAAGACATGGTCCATATGGCAACGAAGGTAGAGGGGCAAACAAAGAGAAGGGGGAGTCCATGTTTTCAGACCAATTCAGCTTCATCTTCCTCAACATGGAGGCTAAATTTGAAAAGAGAGGGGGCTGGACAACTAAAGCCGTGTGCAAAGGCTTAACCACCTAACGTCAAAAAGGATACTTATACGGATGGGAAAGGTAAATCTAAATCTCAACCTACTCATGATAGAGATATTATGATGCGGATCAGCCTAACACTAAGCATAATCATACCAGCAACCCATTGGAGGTGCCAATTGGGCCAATCACAAGAGCTACGGCTAAGAAGCTTAAAGAAGCATTGAATGAGCTTGTTCAGAACATATGGAACAAAATGGACCTAGAAGGGCTTGGGACATTTAAGGAGCACAAAGGACAGCCTTTAACTCATTTAGTTCAGGTCCAAGAAGAGTCCAATTCATGTGGAACAAGGGGTTGATGTGTCCAACCCAATACCAGCCTTGTTAGGCTTGTCTTTTTCTAATACTATAAGGGTAAAGAGTCAGCAATTTATTCTCCTAACTAAGTAAAGAAGTTGGCCATATCTTATTCCTAAAGAGGGGAGGACTATTTAATGCTTTTCGTCACTTAGGAAGGAAAGTAATTAAATCAGCAACAAAGGAGGAAATTTGTTTTCTTATTTGTCCAAGTTAAACAAGGAATTCCAAGCTAATCAAGGACATCAAAGGGGGCAGCAACACAAATTTTCCAAATCAGATTTTTCCAATTTTGTTTCGGACTTCTTAAGGGTGACAAATCTGATTCTAGCTTATTTCGGATGGTATTTTTGGATTTTTAGTATTTTCTTCTTAGTTTATGGGTTATTATTATTTATTTGGGTTAATTGTAAGTGGGCTTCATATAAGTCCACCTAAGGGAGGTCCATTAAGGTTTCTTTAAGTTCAAATACAGTATAAATAGAGGCATAACCAAACATGTAAAGTTTTCACAATTTTCAGATGTATAAATCTTCTTTGCTGCACTTATTGTGTGTTGGTGGGATAATCTCCCTTCCTTGGTTCTCCAAAAAACTGAAAATGACTTATCGAAGGGCAATTGTCTTCGTGGAGTCATCTTTATACTTCTTGTTCCCGAATCAATATTTGTTGGGTGGGGGTTTCTATTTTCAATAGTGCTTCTGCCTAGGTACAAGTTATTCTTTGTATCACACTCCTATCAAACCTGATTTACATGGCTTTTCAGGAATTGACATCTTTCCGTGTGGGTTGCGTAACCCTATGATCACAAGGTTCGCATCATATTAAATGCTTTAAATGTTTAGGGAAGGGGCACATTGCATCTCGATGTCCAAATCGAAGAGTTATGCTTATAAGAGATATTGGGGATGTTGAATCTGAAAGTGACAAATCTGAAAATGAAGAGATGCCACCTTTGAATTGTAGCAATGAGGCGATTGCATATCCTGTTGAGGGGGAGTTTTGGTTATAAGACGTGCGCTGAACATGCAAATCAAAGAAGACGATGTAGATCAGCAACGGGAAAATATTTTTCACACTTGATGTCACATCCAAAACAAGGAATGTAGCATGATAATTGATGGAGGTAGTTGTGCTAATGTTGCTAGTGATATACCTGTGAAGAAATTGAATCTGAGTTGCATTAAGCATCCTAGGCCTTATAGATTGCAATTGTTGAACGAATGTGGTGAAGTGAGGGTTACTAAGTAGGTTTTGATTGCGTTTGCTATTGGGAAGTATTCTGATGAGATTTTATGTGATGTTATCCCGATGCATGCTAGTCACTTACTTTTAGGGCGTACATGGCAGTTTGATCGGAAAGCGATTCATGATGGGTTTAGAAATAGGTTCACTTTTGTAAAGGATGGTAAAACCATCACTCTTGCACCTCTTTCTCCGAAACAAGTGTATGATGATCAAATGAAATTAAAAAAGGAATGCAAGGATGGGAAGAGTGAAAATTCACGTGAGGACAATGGTGAGAGAAAATCATCAGATTTGGCTAAACCTAAATCATTAATTAAACCGGTTGAGAGTGGATGTAAAAACCGAGTGAAGAAAGTAATCTTGTGTGATGATAATAGTGTGGAAAAATTACAGAAATAACCTAATTTTTATGTAAAAGGATCTCAAATCAGATTTTTTAATTTTTCAAGATTAATGTCCATTTTCAAATGAAAATTGAAAGAGAGATTCAAAGAATTGTACAAATATATACACATATATAAGGTATTATGGGAAACTGAAAGAATCAACTTAAGTCATGGAGTACTATTGTTTGCCAATTTACCGGGTTGAGACAAACTAGCAAAAAAAATCATTCAAAACGAAACAATATAGAAAAAATCAATCTTTATATACAAGAGATCACCCAATTCAATAAAGTTATTTTCAACTGAAAAATTATCAAAATAAACTTTCAAACTATGTCCATTTACCTTGAAAACATTGTCATTCTTTGGATTCTCGATATCACAGGCCTTATATGGATACACATGTTTTATAATAAAAGGACCGTTCTATCTTGATCTTAATTTTCTAAGAAATAAATACAGTCGAGAATTATAAAGCAAGACTTTTTGACCAACATTGAATGTTTTTTCTTAGTATTTTCTTGTCATGAAACTCTTTGATTCTTACTTTATGAATTCTTAAATTTTCATATGCATTGTTTCTTATTTCCTTAAGCTTATTTATTTGTTATTTTCGTAGTTGACTAGATTCATCCAGATTTGAATTGAAAGCTTTAATAGCCCAATAAGCTTTATGTTCAAGTTTCACAGACAAGTGACAAGGTTTTTCATAGACTAGTCTATAAGGTGATATACCTAATGATGTTTTATAAGTAGTTTGATAAGCTCAAAGTGCATCATTAAGTCTTAAAGACCAATTTTTCCTATTAGGGTTCACTATTTTCTCCAAAATGTGTTTGATCTCCTTATTAGCAAGCTCCACTTGTTTGAGGGTGATAAGAGGTGGCAACTTTGTGTGTGATTTCATATTTTTTCATTAAAGTCTCAAATGGCTTGTTATAGAAATGTGTTCCACCATCACTTATTATGGCTCGAGGGATTCCAAATCGACTCAAAATATTTTATTTCAAAAACTTTATTACTGTTTTATTATCATTGTTTTGATTTGAAATTGCTTTTATTTATTTTGAAACATAATCTACTGTGACTAATATGTACAAGAAACCAAATGATGGAGGAAATGGACCCATAAAATCTATACCCCAACAATCAAAGATCTCAATGACAAGAATAAGATTTAAAGGCATCATGTGATGTCTTAAAATAGATCCCAACTTTTAACAATTCTCACAAGCCTTGCAGAATGTATATGAGTCCTTGAATATAGTGGGCCAATAAAATCCACTTTGTAAGATTTTTGCAGTTGTCTTTCTTGATGAGAAATGGCGCCCACATGTCTTAAAATGACAAAATTTAATGACACTACTTACCTCATTATCAGGAATGCATCTTCAAAATATTTGATCAGGAAAATATTTGAATAAATAAGGGTCATCCTAATAAAAGTTCACTTCGTTTAAGAACTTTCTTTTATCTTGGGTACTCCAATGAGCTGGCAATTGTCCTGAAACAAGAAAATTGACAATATTAGCAAACTAAGGCATTGTAGGTACAAAAAGTAAAGATTCATCAAGAAAATAGTCATCGATTGGTGTGTTATCAGTTTTCGAATTTGTTGTCAATCTTGACAAGTGATCTGCATCTACATTTTCATTGCCTTTTTTATCTTTGATAGAGATATCAAATTATTAAAGTAACAAAATCCAACGCACCAATCTAGCTTTAGAATCTTTCTTAGAAAAAAGATATTTCAATGCTGTATGATCACTAAAAACAATAACAGGTGAGCCAATAAGATAAGACCTGAATTTTTCACATGTAAATACTTCTGCAAGTAATTCTTTTTCAGTGGTGGTATAATTCATTTGAGCACTATTTAAAGTTTTACTTGCATAGTAAATCACATAAGGTTTCTTATCTTGTCTTTGTCCCAAAACAACACCTACAGCATAATCACTAGCATCACACATTATTTCAAAACATAATGACCAATCAGGAGGTTGAATAACAGGAGCATAAGTAAGCAAGTTTTTAAGTTTAACAAAAGATTTTCACAATTCAGTCCATTAAAAAATATTATTCTTTGTCAGAAGATTATTTAAGGGCTTCGATATTACGCTAAACTCTTTGATGAACCTTCTGTAAAAACCAATATGTCCTAGGAATGATCCTCATAGCCTGCTCGCGGATTCTTATGGTGAAAGATTCATTTATGATTCAGGTTTGGAAAAGAACGCGAAGGTGAATATGCTGATTCATAACTTAGAATGGAAAATTCCTACCACTCAAGCTATTGGCTGGCATCCCATTATAGAAGCTATTCCTCCCAAATCTAATCCTCTGATAGGGCAAAAGGATGAGATTGTTTGGCTGGATTCACCAAATCACAAATTCTTGATCAAAGTAGCTTGGGAACAACTAAGATTTCATCATCCGATGGTGGAATGACAAGACATTGTGTGGTTCAAGAATGTTGTTCCAAGACATTCGTTTCTTCTATGGATGGTTGTACAACAAAAACTCACAACTCAAGATAGACTTCACCGGTTTGGTATACATGGTCCCAATCGATGCTCACTCTGTCTCCGCAACAGTGAAGATCACAACCACTTGTTTTTTGAATGCTCCTATACTAAAGCAATCTAGTGGGCTGTTTGTGACACAGTCAATATTCCAAGAATGACAAAAGGATGAGATGAATGGATTCGATGGGCCGCTGTCACTTGGCATGGCAAAAGTTTTGTCAATTTTTCTCGTAAACTCAGTTTTGCAGCTACAATGTATGATATCTGGCAAGAACGGAATGCAAGGACCTTTGATGAGGAATGTTCTACCAACAGATAAAAACAAAAGGATCCAAAGGGCTTGGAGGGTCAATAACATAAATTCTTCATTTGGCATTTAGCTGGTCGTATTAGTTTCCCTAACAAATTTAGTTAGGTCTGAGTTTTTGTTCGGTGGCTAGCCTATAGCCATCTGTTGTTTTACATTTTTGTTCTCATTGTAAATCTGGGGTATGCCCCTTATACTCTTTGTACCCTTTTCTTTTAATACATATGTCAAATTACCAAAAAAAAAAGTTTGTGATTAACTTGATTTTAGATTTGTCAACCTTAATTCCTTTTTGATGAAACAATGTAACCAAGTACAATGCCATTTGTTACCATAAGTGATATTTTTCTCAATTCAGTACAAGATTCTTCTCTTCACTCCTACTCAAAACCTTTTCTAAGTTAGTCAAACAATCATCAAATGAATCACAAAAAAAACAAAAATAGCATCCAAAAAATCCCAAGAAAATGTTCAACCATATCACTAAATATACTAAGCATGCATCTTTGAAACGTAACTAATGCATTACATAATCCAAAAGGCATCCTTCGATATGCAAAAGTACCAAACGGACATATGAAAGTAGTCTTCTCTTGATCTTCCAATGCATTTTCAATTTGGTTGTAACCCAAATAGCCATCTACGAAATAATAAAATTCATGACCTGTAACTCTTTCTAGGATTTGATCTATGAAAGGTAAAGGAAAATGATTTTTTCTAGTCATTGAATTGAGTTTCCTATAATCAATGCACATACGCCAACCAGTAACAGTTCTAGCGGGAATTAACTCATTGTTCTCATTTGTTATCACAGTGACTCCAGATTTCTTGGGTACAACTTGAGTAGGACTTACCCATTTGTTGTCAGAAATAAGATAAATGATTTCATTATCTAGAAGTTTAATGACTTCATTTTTCACTACTTCTTTCATATTAGGATTTAGCCTTCATTGCATTTCCCTAAAGGGTTTAACATTTTCCTCCAAATAAATTTTGTGTACAAATCAAAGGACTAATTCCTTTTATGTTAACTAGGTCCGTCCTAATATGTTTTTATGCATTTTCAGAGTTTGTAATAACTTACCTTCTTGATGAGCATTCAGTTTGGAACAGTTTATTACCGAAAAAGTTCCATTTTCTCCCAAAAATGAGTATTTGAGTTCGAATGGCAATGACTTCAAATCAGGTTTGGGTGGTTGAACACATGAAGGTGTGGACTTAATTCATTGCGGTGGCAATTTCTCAATTTATGGTCTCCAATTACTTGCCTTTGATTCTTCCTGAAAAGAAATCATTTGCGAATCATCAATCTCAATTTCACTAGAAGTGGTTGGAAATTGATCATGAATTAATTTTTCAATAAAGTCCACTTCTTGCAAATCATCATCATCTCCAGGTTGCTTGCAGATGTTGAAAATATTCATCTTCAATGTCATATTTCCAAATGATAGCTTCATCAGTCCATTCCTACTATTAATCAATCCCTTAGAAGTTGCAAAAACGGACGTTTTAAAATAACAGAAAATGAATTACATCCTTTAACAGGTTGTGCATCTAAGACAATAAAATCCATAGGATAAATGAATTTATCGATTTTTACTAGCACATCTTCAATTATTCCTTTAAGTATTTTTACAGATCTATCAGCAAGTAAAAGAGTTATAAAAGTTGATTTTAATTGACCTAGATTGAGACTGTGAAAAACTGAATATGGAAGTAAATTCACACTAGCTCTAAGATCTTTTTTTTGGGTAAGTTGACGTATGTATTAAAAGAAGAAGATTCAAAAATTATAAGGAGCATACCCCAGATTTCCAATGAGAACAGAAACGTAAAACAATGGATGGCTACAGGTTAGCCACCGAACAAAAAACTGAGACCTAACTAGATTCATTAGGGAAAACAATACATCCAGTTAAATATCAAATGAAGAATCTGTGTTATTGACCTCCAAGCTCTTTGGATACTTTTTTTTCATCTGTTGGTAGAATGTTCCTCATCAAATCAAGCTTATCGCGGATGATACATTCAATTTGATGAAAGACTAAATTCCGAGTTTGAGAGATTCTTGCAATGGTCCTTGCATTCCGTTGTTGTCAGATATGATACATTGTAGCTGCAAAACTGAGTTTACGAGAAAAATTGATGAAACTATTGCCATGTCAAGTGATAGTGGCCCATCGAATCCATTCATCCCATCCTTTTTTCATTCTAGGAATGTTGCATCTGTCACAAACATCCCACCAGATCGCTTTAGTATAGGATTATTCAAAGAACAAGTGGTTGTGATCTTCATTATTGTGGAGAAAGAGTGAGCATCTATTGGGACCATATATACCAAACCGATGAAGTCTATCTTGAGTTGTAAGTTTCTGATGGACAGCTATCCATAGAAGAAATGAATGTCTAGGAACAGCATTCTTGAACCACACAATGTTATGCCCTTCAACCATTGAATGATGAAATCTTAGGTGCTCCCAAGAGTAGCTCCAAGATAGAGTAAGGCTTTTTCAATTTTATGTTCTCGAATAAAGCAAGAAATTGTAGGACAACCAGGGTCATTATATTTCAAAGCATTATTGTTTTGAGGGATGACACTTACTTGTTCGGCTAAAAAGGCTTTCTTTTTCATATTCAGTTTTCTATTCACTCTGTATAGATCTTTCAAAAATTTAGTATAGGAAGGAACCTCTTTAATAACATCTAGGAAAGATATGTTGATTCTTACCTGTTTGAAAGTTTTAAAAATTTCAGAGTTGTGATTGACTTTCCTTTGTTTGGTCATGACTTGGGGAAATGGAAGTTCTGGCGGGGAATCAGTTTTTTCTTTACAATTTTCATATTCAAACCCTTCCTTTCCCTTAGAGATTGACTCATCATTTTTCTCACAAAGTTCAAGAGTGGGTTTTTTTAATAACCTTACCACTGCAAAGAGTAGTGACTAATTTGACTTGACTCATGTGTTGGCTTCCGGAACTACTTGTATTTACATTGTATTGCCCCTTGGGATTTTGTTGTGGTTGAGATGGAAACTTACCTTTCTCTTGAAAACTGAGAGCATATGTCAATTTTGCAAGAGTATCTTTAAAATCTATCCTGTTTTGAGCAAGTTAAGTATTGATTGTCTCTTGCTTTTGAATGAATGCACACAATGTTTTCTCAAGATTTTTTCTAGGAGGTGGAGCATAAGGAGGTGCATATCCATAAGAATTTTGAAAATTATGGTGTGCTTGAAACGATGGTTGTGAAGTTTGTACATTGTCATTATCACTCTTCCAACTGAAATTTGGGTGATTTCTTCAACTCAGGTTGTATGTTTGTGCGTATGGATTATGGTTGGCCTTTTGAAAATTGTTTAAAGCATGGGCTTATTCATGGAGATATTCCTTAAAAGAAGGTAAGGTTGGACAATTATTGGTTGAGTGTTCATTTGTTTCACATATTTGACACACAATGTTTTTAATAGATTTTAATTGACCACTCCTTTTCAATTCTAGTGCCTCGATTTTTCTAGCTAAAGATGCAAACTTGGCTTGGAGGTCATGATCTTCTCTAAGGTTGTACATACCTCCACTAGATGTATAAAGTTGAGTTTTACTCGGTGCCTCATAAGTACCCGCAGTGTCTCAATTTTGAGCATTTTCAGCTAACAAGTCCAAGTACTCCATTGCTTCATTAGGGTCTTTATCTTCAAAAGTTTCATTGCACATCAATTCAACCATTTGCCTATCTCTAGATATTAACCTTTTATAAAAATGTGAAACCAATCTTCATGTTTCAAAACCATGATGAAGGCAAGTAATAAGCAAGTCTCGATACCTATCCTAACATTGGTAAAATGTTTCTCCTGATTTTTAAGTGAAAGTGGTGATTTGTTTTTTAAAAGAATTTGTTATGTGAGATAAAAAAAACTTCTTTAAAAACTGTTGTTGCATTTCATCCCAAGCACGAATGGATCCTGGTCTTAAATTTTGTAGCCATGTTTTAATTTTATCTTTTAATGAAAAGGGAAAAAGCTTTAATCTGATGGTGTTCATGCTACAATTTAAATCATTATATATGTTACAAACCTCTTCAGATTCCCTTAAATGCAAGTATGGATTTTTCAATTCTAAGCCATGAAAATAAGGTTGATGCGAATCAGCCTAACACCAAGCGTAATCAGGCCAACAACCTATTGGAGGTGCCAATTGGGCCAATCACAAGAGTTAAGACTAAGAAGCTTAAAGAAGCATTGAATGGGCTTGTTCAGAACATATGGAACAAAATGGACCTAGGGGGGCTTGGGACATTTAAGGAGCATGAAGGACAGCCTTTAATTCATTTACTTCAGGTCCAAGAAGAGCCCAATTCATGTGGAACAAGGGGTTGATGTGTCCGGCCCAAGACCAGCCTTGTTAGGCTTGTCCTTTTCTAATACTAAAAGGATAAAGAATCAACAATTTATTCTAGGAAGGTGGCCATATCTTATTTCTAAAAAGAGGAGGACTATTTAATGCTTTTCGTCACTTAGGAAGGAAAGTAATTAAATCAGCAACACAAATTTTTCAAATCAGATTTTTCCAATTTTGTTTAGAACTTCTCAAGGGTGACAAATCTGATTCTAGCTTATCTAGGATAGTATTTTCGGATTTTTAGTATTTTTAGAATTTTCTTCTTAGTTTTTGGGTTATTATTAGTTATTTAGGTCAATTGTAAATGGGCTTCATATAAGTCCACCTAAGGGAGGTCCATTAGGGTTTCTTTAAGTTCAAATTTAGTATAAATAGAGGCATAACCAAACATGTAAAGGTTATGTAATTTTCAAATCAATAAAACTTCTTTGCTGCACTTGTTGTGTGTTGGTGGGATAATCTCCCTTCCTTGATTCGCATCATTTGGTATCAGAGCTTGGCTCCATTAATCATATTATATCTTTGTTGAAAATGACTTATCGAAGAACAACTGTTTTCGTGGCATCATCTTTACACTTCTCGTTCATGAATCAATATTTGTTGGGTGGGGGTTTCTATTTTCAATAGTGTTGGTGCCTAGGTACAAGTTCTTTTTGTGTCACACTCATATCAAACCTGATTTACTTGGCTTTCCGGGAATTGGTGTCTTTGTGTGTGGGTTGCGTGACCATGTGATCACGAGGTTCATATCATTTGGTATCAGAGCTTGGCTCCATTAATCAGGTTATATCTTTCTAAAATTTTTATTCCTTGTTCATTCCGTAAAAAATCCTTAGTATCCAATTTCTTCTTCTCATTGAATTTGTGGCATATAAAAGAAAAAAATTGTTATTTCATTCTGTTATTGTTCAAAGTATATCAGTAACATAAAAAAAAGGAGAAAAGAAAAGAAAAATTGTTCAAAAAGATATTTGTTTGATTCTGTCGCAGAAAACTAAATAAGAGATAATTGGATAAAAATCAACTTGGAATTAACTCAAATTTGGGATCAATTGGATATCATTTGTTCTGGGTTTCAAATTCGAGTCTAATGAGGTCTGATTCATAACGTTTTTACGTCAGTATATCAAACTTGATTTACTTGGCTTTCTGGGAATTGACGTTTTTGCATGTGGGTTACGTGACCATGTGATCACGAGGTTCGCATCAAAGGTAAAAGTTTAATAATACCTGGTTTAAAATTAAAATGGGATGCATCGGGAGGAAAAACTATCCATGATGGTGCACTTCTTCTAGTGGGATTCATGTGGTCTCTAAGTGTTCTAGCATGGTTATTCTCATTATGAAGTGATTGATTATCTTCTTCGGTTATATTTTTTGAAAATGGTTATTCTCATTTGTCTACCACTTAATGTACATGACCACACTCTCATGCACGTGTAGGAATAGAATAAAAAAAAGAAGAAAATAAAAGAAGAAGAAACAAGAGAAAAGAAACAAAGTTATATACAAGAAAAGTGAAAAGAAAAAATAAAATAACAACTATAATTTATATAAGAATTTACCTCCCCAGCAACAATGCCAAAAACTTGATACGACTAAAAGATTGATGTCTTCTCCTAAGTACAGAAGTGTCGAAGTAATAAATAACCCGGCAAGACTAGAGTCGAACCACAAAAAGGTTAATTGTACAAATTATAAATAATAATAATAATACAACAACAACAACAACAACAATAATAATAAAGAAAAAGAAGGAGAAGAAGATCAGAACTTTGAGATGGAATATTAATATAAGGATTAAACAATGATAATAACAAATGTCAAGGTTAGAGGATCCACTAATGGTATGTCAAACAAGTATAGTATAAACTCTTATTATTCAATTGAAAACCACACACAAAGGAGGTTCCAATCTGATTATAGATTGTTAACATGATTACATTAGTCATCTTATTCAATTAATACTAATAATTGTAAATCTCATCAAGCATTCATGATTCTAACTTATTTTAACAACAAATCAAGTTCCTTTCATAACTCAGGTGTTGGTTATACCATACAGTATGAACTAGGAAAGTGTCAAGCATTTGTTGTACCAAGTGTTTATACAACATAAATCAAGATTAGTCATTTAACAAGCAAAGTATTAAAGAGTGAACAAGATAACAAATATAAAACATGTTAGTATCAAACATTAAAGTCCATGTTAAGTTTATACCATACTTATTCTTACACCATTAGTGTAACCTTTTCACCTTGACATAATTAACTTAGCTAAACATAATGAAAGAAAAAAAATAAATAAACAAAATAAGATAAAGAAGATAAAATTAACTAAGTAAATGAAAGGAAATGAAAAGGTATAAATTTGATATTAATGAAAGCAAAGCATAAACATTACAAAAAATACAAAGAGAGAAGGAAGAGCATGATCTTGATCTGAAAACCAAGATACCTAAATGCATGGCAAATGCCTCCTTTTTTATAGGCTAAAATTATGAACTATTGATTTGATGACTAATTGATGAGTAGGTGGTGAACTCTTGACTTGCTGATAATCCTTACTTTCTCTTATCTGCCCAAAACATCATTGATAATGTCAAAATTGAAGCCACTTGAAAATATAAACGTTGTAGGAAATTATCTCAGGTTTCTTGTGTAAACAATTCAACTCATTTGGACTTCTAGAACTCTAGATATGGGTCAAATACTGAACAGTACTCGGGCTGGAAGACAGATTCAGACTTCTTTGTTGTTGCTACAATTTGAACTTGAAAATGGTCTTTTTAGATCTTGGGCTCTATATGAAAGTTGTAGGCCTATGCCTTATCTTTTCATCCATATAAAGTAAATCTAAATCTAAGATCTACGGGTCCAAATATGACATAATTACTGAACAGTGTTCCGGTTTGGATTGCACCGACATCTCTTTTCTAAGTTTGGCCATCTCTTTGTCCTTTTAATTTCAGTTCTTAAATTCATCAATTAATAATCCTTTCATTTATATGATAAACCTGCATTTAAAATGAACATTTACCATAAATTAAAAGTATCTTATATTATTAGATATGTTATTATAAAACATGCGTTAGTGAAAGAGTTATTGATACTTCGAGTGCACAATGTTAAAATAAAACCTTGATAAAAATAAACTTTTAAGTACTAATCAATTTGATTCCAAAATAATTGATAAATGATATAAGCAAATCTATATGCATAAACTTGGAAAGTTTGCTGGCCTTGGTGAGGGCTGGACAAAATAAAGGAATAAAATTATCCTTTCTAAAGATGTTAGATCACGTGAAAACAAAACAAAATTATCCTTGTGTAAATGGTGTGATTTTTGCATGTTTGGTTGATTTTGTTTTATGAAAATATGTTGAAATGATGTAAGTGCAGCTTGTTAATATGATATGGGTAATGAAAATACAATTAGATTCGAATTCTGATGTAAAATGCACAATTGTCCAATTTCACGACAGTAGTCATAATTCTCAATCCGACTGTTAGATTGGATTGCAATTTTAGGTGTAGTCTACTAACATGTCTTTTCACTTTGGGTTAAAGTTTCAAGTCAATTAGAATTATAAAAGGTATCGCAATACTAGTCACCATAAGATGTATGAATTTTGTTATTTACTTTCTTTTGACTTGTAGAATTTCTATTTGGCTATGATTTTTTTTCTTGTACAAGTTTTGGGAATTTTCTAGTTTTGTGAAGATATTTAATGGGCTGCAACATACTTTTCAAGTGTGACAATGATTCATAAATGTTTGATGTGCCGTGAATGATTCAAAAATCAGCAACAATAAATCTAACAAAAATAGATGAAGGATGGGTCTGGTTGTGTTGTCTTTCTTTTGGTGTTTAGGCTAGATTATAATGATTTTAAGGTAAATAAAATAGAGGATATATTAGAGTGATACTTTGATAAGTCGTTCTGGATGCCACAAAGATTAATCTTGGATTTTGATGCTACACTCTTTGTGATTGAAGAATAATAAGTCAGGCAGGTTTCTTCACAAATCAATTTGGAAGAACAACTTTTAATTCTCTGAATTAAGTTCAAATCTTGGCTAAAAGTTGTTTATGATATATTTTGATACCATATTTATAATTGGAACATCCTTTTATAGTGAGGAAAATTCAACATGATAGAAATCAAGCCCAAAAATTAGATTTTGACAAAGTAACTAGACAAATTAAACTAGCACACATTTTCTGACTTTAATTGAAATATAAACAGACCAAATTTAAAATGTCTATAACTTGCACAAAAGGCCAATGCAGTCATGGTTGGGCAATCTGGAAAGATCATGTTCTAAACTGGAAATGCACCTAGATTAGTCTTATATTCACATGCAATGGATGACTTCAAATTCGGGTTCAAATTCATCTACTATCCTGATGTAAACAACATTAGGTCCTTTACTTATTTGCATTATCAACCCAAATTCAAGTAACCCAGCATCAAAAGAACCATCAAGGGCTCTTCGCATCTTTAAGTTCCAATTGTAGGCAAATAAGAACTCTTGAACCAATTTGAAATTGATTACTCATTTTTAACTCTGACGCAGCTTTAATCATTCCAATTTGACTCGTCAAGGTTCTTTATAGTTGTTTCGCTCTCGCTCTTGTCATTGGACCATCTAAATCCTCTTCTTATATATTAGATTTAGTTTTATGAGATAGATTATCATTCCCATGATGCACATCAATGTTTCAAAATCCTTTTGTTACAAGGATTTCCTTTTCATTTTAACTACAATAAGAAAAGAAGACTTCAGAATTAAATGTACCTTCAAATTAGATTTCCTACTCTATTTAGGACTTGTTAAGGGTGACAAATCCGATTCTATCATATTTTGGATGGTAATTTTTGGATTTTTATTATTTTTTTCTTAGTCTTTGAATTACTATTATTTATTTGAATCAATTATAAGTAGGCCTAATATAAGTCCACCTAAAGGGGGTCCATTATGGTTTATTTTGAGAGATGCATCTATGATTCAGGTATGGGAAATAATGCTTAGGTGAATGTGTTGGCTAGTAACTCAGACCGGAGAATTCCTACCACTCAAGCTATTGGTTGGCACCCCATTGTAGAAGTTATTCCTTTTAATTCTAATACTAAGATGGGTAGAAGAATGAGTTTGTTTGGTTAGATTCACTAAATCAAAGATTCTCAGTCAAAATAGCTTTGGAATAACTAAGAATTCATAATCAAATGGTGGAATGGCATGACATTGTTAGGTTTAAAAATGTTGTTAAAGGACATTCATTTCTTCTATAGGTGGTTGTCAACAAAATCTCAGAACTCAGGATAGACTTCATTAACCAATGCTCACTCTATCTTGTCTCCGTAATAATGAAGATCACAACCACTTGCTAGTTGAATGCTCTTATACTAAAGCATTATAATGGGATGTTTGTGACAAATGCAACATTCCAAGAATGATAAAAGGCTAGGATGAAGGGATTTGATGGGCCTTTGTTACTTGGCATGAAAAAAGTTTCATTAGTTTTTCTCGTAAACTGAATGTGAGGATTTTTACAAGAATTTCTAAAACTTTAAAATTGGTCTTTGATTAAATTGAATGTATTGATTGCTACTTAAAATTTTATTTTTATCAAGGTTTTATATATCATTATTTTGTACTTAAAGTATCAATAACTCTTTAACTAGAGCATGTTTTATAATAACATGTCTATTAATATAAGATATCTTTAATTATGGTAAATATTTATCTTAAATGCAGGCTTATCACATAAATCAAAGGATTGATTAATGAGTTCAAATACTGAAATTAAAAAGAGAAAGAGAGTGTTAAGCTTAGAAAAAAAATATGCTAGTTTAGTCTAAACTAGAACACCATTCGGTTATTGAATCATACTTGGAGTTGTAGAACTTGAATTTAGGTTTGGTCTATATGAATGGAAAACTAAGATCTACGCCTAAAACTTTCATGAGAGTCCAAGATTCAAAAGAATTGTTTTTAGGTTCAAATTGTAGCAATAATAGAGAAGTCGAAATTTGTCCCGCAGCCCAGATACTATTTAGTGTTTTGCCCATATCTCAAGTTCTAGGAGTCCAAATGCATCGATTATTTTTTTTGTTAGAAAGCTGAGACAATTTCTTGGAACTTTCTAGCTAACTATCTATTCAATTTTTAACATTAACAATAATATTTTGTTCAGACAAGAAGAATTGTCGCCAAATTAAGGTATGACCACCCACTCAATAATTAGTCATCAAATGAATAGTTTCAAATTTTTGCCTATAAAAGGAGGTATTTGCCCATTAGGCATCTTGGTTTTTAGATTAAGATCATGTTTTTGGTCTCAATCTCTTTATATTTTTATAATGCATAAGTTTTTTATATTAATCTCTTGTTTATACGTTTTATTTTCTTTTCTTTACTTAGTTAACTTATATCCTATTTATGTTCTTATCTTGTTTATTTATATTTCTTTCTTTTATTATGTTTAGCTAAG
This sequence comes from Populus ilicifolia, assembly GCA_015708895.1. Classification (NCBI taxonomy): domain Eukaryota; kingdom Viridiplantae; phylum Streptophyta; class Magnoliopsida; order Malpighiales; family Salicaceae; genus Populus; species Populus ilicifolia. The sequence goes on along the minus strand of SRLM01002119.1, from coordinate 18,833 downwards.
TTTGTTATGGCAAAGTGAAAAGTTTACACTAATGGTATAAGAATAAATATAGTATTGACATGACAAAAAGACTGATGTCTTCTTGCAAGTGTAGGAGTGTCGAAGTAATAAATAACCTGACAAGACCAGGGTCGAACTACAGGGAGGTTAATTATACCAATTATAAACAATAACAATAGCAATAATAATAATAATAATAATAATAATAGTAAGAACAACAACAACAACAACAACAATAATAAAGAAGAAGAACAAGAAAAATTGATGAGAACTTTAAGATGAAAAATTAAAGGATTAAACAACAATAACAAACAATGTTGATTAGTACTCAAAAGTGCATTTTTATCATGGTTTTATATCATCATTTTGCTCTTGAAGTATCAATAACTCCTTAACTAAAGTATATTTTATAATAATCTATCTAATAATATGAAATATCTTTAATTTGTGGTAAATATCCATTTTAAATGCGGGCCTATCACATAAATGAAAGGATTGATTGATGACTTTAAGAACTTCAATTGCAAAGGCAAAGAGATGATCAAACTTAGAAAAGAGATGTCGGTGCAATCCAAACCGAAACACTGTTCGTTAATTGAGTCATATCTGGAGCTATAAATCTCAGATTTAGGTCCATTTTATATGGATGGAAAGGTAAGACATAGGCCTACAACTTTCCTATGGAGCACAAGATCTGAAAAGGCCATTTTGAAGTATAAATTATAGCAACAACAAAGAAGCCTGAATCTGTCCTCCAGCCCGAGCACTGTTCCGTATTTTAGCCATATCTAGAGTTCTAAAAGTTCAAATGAGCTGAATTGTTTACACAAGATAGCTGAGACAATTGACTATAACTTTCATGTTTTCAAGTGGCTCCAATTTTGATGTTATCAATGACGTTTTGGGCAGACAAGAGAAGATACGGATTGTCACCAAGTCAAGAGTTGGCCACCCACTTATTAATTAGTCATCAAATCAATAGTTCCCAATTTTGGTCTATAAAAGGAGGCATTTGCCATGCATTTAGGCATCTTGGTGTCCAGATCAAGATCATGCTCTTCCTTTCTCTCTTTGTATGTTTTGTAATGTTTATGCTTTGCTTCCATTAATATTATGTTTATGTCTTTCATTTCCTTTCCTTTACTTAGTTAACTTTTATGTTCTTATTTTGTTTATCTATTTTTCTTTCTTTCATTATGTCTAGTTAAGTTAATTATGTCAAGGTGAAAAGGCTACACTAATGGTGTAAGAATAAGTATAATGTAAACTTAATATGGACTTTAATGTTTGATACTAACATGTTTTATATTTGTTATCTTGTTCACTTTTTAATACTTTACTTGTTAAATGACTAATCTTGATTTATGTTGTATAACACCTGGTACAACAAATGCTTGGCACTTTCATAGCCCATACTGTATGGTATAACCAACACCTGAGCTATGAAAGGAACTTGATTTGTTGTTAACATAAGTTATAATCATGAATGCTTGAGCAGATTTACAACTATTAGCATTAATGGAATAAGATGACTAATGTAATCATGTTAATAGTCTATAATCAAATTTGAATCACCTTTGTGTGTGGTTTCCAATTGAATAATAAGAGTTTATATTATACTTGTTTGACATACCATTAGTGGAACCTCTAACCTTGACATTTGTTATTATCATTGTCTAATCCTTACTTTAATATTTCATCTCAAAGTTCTCATCTTCTTCTTCTTATTTATTATTATTATTATTATTATTACTACTAGTATTATTATTATTATTGTTGTTGTTGTTGTTGTTGTTGTTGTTGTTGTTATTGTTGTTGTTGTATTATTGTTATTTATAATTTTTATAATAACCTCCATGTGGTTCGACCCTGGTCTTGCCGGGTTATTTATTACTTCGACACTCCTGCACTTGGGAGAAAACATCAATCTTTTCATCGTGTCAAATGTCAAGGTTAGAGGATCCACTAATGGTATGTGAAACAAATATAGTATAAACTCATTATTCAATTGGAAACCACACACAAAAAAGGTTCCAATCAGATTATAGATTGTTAACATGATTACATTAGTCATCTTATTCAATTAATGCTAATACTTGTAAATTTCATCAAGCATTGATGATTATAACTTATGTTAACAACAAATTAAGTTCCTTTCATAGGTCAGGTATTGGTTACCAATCCAATGGTCGGATTGAGAATTATAACTATTGCCATAAAAATGAATCATTGCACATTTTATGTCAAAATCTCCATTTGACCTTACCTGGATCATGTAATTCCATCTTTAAAATGATTCATCCTCGAATCACCTAGTTGAATGGTTTGATAGGAGTGTGACATAATAGAAATTTGCCCCAAGTCACCAACACTGATGGATTAAGTAGAATGACGCCATGAAGCTACTTAATCTTTGATAATTCATTCAAGAATTAAAGAATATAAGAATCACTCTCACATATTAAAACTGCAAAATCTAGAAGTATTTATCATTAAAATTGCCAAATATTTGGCTTACATGTGGACATAATGAGGTCAACTCAAAACTAACCTAAAACCCTAAATTGAAAAGCCCATAACTTAATTTAAACAAGGCTTGGATCCTAGCTAAAAACAATATATTAATTAAACGCAAACATGAAAGAAAATAATAAAAATAACTAACTTGTCATTAAATATCACTAGCCCTTCTTTCCTTGTTTAGTTAGGATGAATAAAAAATCCTTATAAGAAAAGGATTCTAAAACATTAATGAATTCTTGCCACACTTGTAGATTATATTGCATCTCATTAAAGCTCATTATGGAACTAGGAAATTCCAAAACAAGCTCCCATATCCTTGTAGAAAAAGGATCTTTGTCAAATAAAAAGTCCACAAGTCAAAATAAATAAATAACAGAATTCGTATAGCCTATTTGACACGACCAAAAGATTGTTGTCTTCTCCCAAGCGCAAGAGTGTCGAAGTAATAAATAACCCGGCAAAACTAGTGTCTATTGTTAAATGAGAATAGAAAGAGAGATTTAAAGAATTGCACAAATATATATACAAATATCAGTTATTATGGGAAACTAAAATAACCGACTTAAGTCACGAAGTATCGTTATCCGACATTTGACTAGGGTGAGAGAAACTAGCAAAAATCACTAAAAAAGAAACAAAAAAATAATGTGAGAAAAAAAATCAACCTTTATGATGTGAACCTCGTGATCATATGGTCACTTAACCCACACGTAAAGACGCTAATTCCGGAAAGCCAAGTAAATCAGGTTTGATAGGGGTGTGACACAAAGATAACTTGTACCTAGACAGCAGCACTATTGAAAACGGAAACCCCCACCCAATGAATATGGATTCACGAACAAGAAGTATAAGGATGACGCCACGAAGACAGTTGTTCTTCAATAAGTCATTTTTCAGTTCATTAGAGAACCATGGAAAGGAGATTATCTTACCAACACAACACACACAGTGCAGCAAATAACAAGTTTTATTAATCCGAATAATCTTTCCTTACATGTTTGGTTATGCCTCTATTTATAGTAATTCTGGACTTAGAGAAACCCTAATGAACCCCCCTTAGGTGGACTTATATATAGCCCACTTACAATTGCCCCAACTAAGTAATAATAACCCAAAGACTAAGAAGAAAATAATAAAAATCAAAAAATTACTATCCTAAATATGCTAAAATCAGATTTGTCACCATTAAGAAGTCCTAAATAGACTAGAAAATCTGATCCGAAGGTAGAATGTATTCTAAAATCTTCTTTTCTTTTGTAGGTGGGATGAATAAGGAATCCTTGTAAGAAAAGGATTATGAAACATTAATGAATCCTTACCACATTTGGAGATTTTATTGCAGCTCATTGAATATCCATGTAGAATTAGAAAATTCCCAAAATAAGCTGGCGCATCCTTTTAGGAAAAGAATACTAGCCAAATAGGAAGTCCACAAGTCAAAAGTAAGTAAATAACAAAATTCATACAGCCTCTATCGACCCATATTGAGATGCCTTCCTGAGTTCTGATTGATCTGAAAGTTTAACCCAAGGTAATACAATATGTCAGGAGACTCCACGTAAAATTTTAGCTCGATCCAATGGTTTAATTGAGAACTATAACTCTTTCTGTAAAACTGGATAGTTGCACATTTTACATCAAAATCCAAATTTGACCTTGTTTGGATCACATCACTTTATCAACAAGATTATTCAAACTAGTTGATTCATTTTTACTAGAAAAATGATCAAAGTAAGCTTTCAAACGATGTCTATTTTCCTTAAAAACATTGTCATTCATTGAATTCTCAATATCACAAGCCCCCATAAGGATTGCTCCATCTTGATCTTAGCTCTATAGAGAATGAATAGATTTGATAATTATAAAACAAAACTTTTTGACGAGTATCAAATTTTTGGCAATTTTCACAAGTTTTACAGAATACATGTGTGTGCTTGAACATGGTAGGCCAATAAAATCCATTTTGAAAGATTTTTGGAGCTGTCTTTTTTGATGAAAAATAACTCCCACATGCTTCAGAATGACAAATTTTAATGACGCTACTTACCTCATTGTTAGGAATGAATCTTTGAAATATTTGAAAAATTCTTTACTTCCTTCAAAAACTCTTTGTCTTGGGTACTCCAATTAGTTGGCAAATCTTCTAAAGCAAGAAAATTAATATTTTTATCATACTAAGGCATTGGACTAAGAGAAAGTAAAGATTCGTTAGAAAAGTAATCATGAATTGGTGTGATGTCAAATGTCGAATCTGTTGTCACTCTTGACAAAAGATTCGCATCAATATTTTCGGTGCATTTTTCCTCAGTGATATCTTCCTTAAAATAAATCATTTGCAAATCTTCAGATTTATCCAACTTATTTTTACTTAAAGTAGATTCAAGTTGATCATAAACTAATTCGTCAATATGATCTACTACTTGTAAATCATTATCATCTCCAGGTTGCTTGCAAATGTTGAAAACATTCATCTCTAATGTCATGTTTCCAAATGATAGCTTCATTAGTCCATTCCTACAATTAATCAATGAGTTAGAGGTTGTAAGAAACAGACGTCCTAAAATAACAGGAAATGAATTACATACTTCAACAGGTTGTGTGTCCAAGACAACAAAATCCATATGATAAATGAATTTATCGACTTGTACTAATACATCTTTAATTATTCTTCTAGGCACTTTTATAAATCTATCAACAAGCAAAAGAGATATAGAAGTTGGATTTGACTCACCTAGATTGAGACTTTGAAAACCTGAATATGGAAATAAATTCATACTGGCTCCAAGATGAAGTAAGGCTCTTTCAATTGTAGGACAACCAGGGTCTTTATATTTCAAAACATCATTGTTCTAAAGAATAACACTTACTTGTTCGGCTAAAAAGGCTTTTTTTTTCATATTCAGTTTTCTCTTCACTGTGCATAGATCTTTTAAAAATTTAGCATACGAAGGAATCTGTTTAATAGCATCCAGTAAAGGTATATTGATTCTTAACTGTTTGAAAGTTTCAAAAATTTCAGAGTTGTGATTAACTTTTCTTTGTTTGGTCATGGCTTGAGGAAATGGAAGTGCTGACGAAGAATCAGTCTTTTCTTTGCAATTTTCAAACTCAACCCCTTCCTTACCCTTAGAGATTGACTCATCATCTTTCTCATAAGGTTCAAGAGAGGGTTTTTTAATAACCTTACCATTGCAAAAGTAGTGACTAATTTGACTTCATCCATGTGTTGGCTTCGAGAATTACTTGCATTTGAATTGTATTGCCCCTTGGGATTTTGTTGTGGTTGAGATGAAAACTTACCTTTCTCTTGAAAACTGAGAGCAGATGTTAATTTTGCAAGAGTATTTTTAAAATCTATCATGTTTTGAGCAAGTTAAGTATTAACTGTCTCTTGTTTTTCAATGAATGCATGCAATGTTTTCTCAAGATTTCTTCTAGGAGGTGGAGCATAAAGAGGTGCATATGCATGAGAATTTTAGAAATTATGGTGTGCTTGAAATGGTGGTTGTGAAGTTTATGCATTGTTGTTCTCACTCTTTCAACTAAAACCCTGGTTGGAGGGTTGTATGTTTAGGAGTATGGGTTGTGGTTGACCTTTTAGAAACTGTTTAAAGCATGGGCTTGTTAATGGAGACATTCCTTAAAAGAAGGCAAGGTTGGACACTTATTGGTTGAGTGTTCATTTGTTTCACATATTTGACACACAATGTTTTCAACAAATTTTAATTTACCACTCTTTTTCAATTCTAGTGCCTCGACTTTTCTAGCTAAAGATGCAAACTTAGCTTGAAAGTCATGATCTTCCCTAAGGTTGTACATACCTCTACTAGATGTATGAGGTTGAGTTTTTCTTGCTGCCTCATAAGTACCCGCGATGTTTCAATTTTGAGCATTTTTAGCTAACAAGTCTAAGTACTCCATTGTTTTATCAGGGTCTTTTTCTTCAAAAGTTTCATTATATATCAATTCAACCATTTGTCAATCTTTAGGTGTTAACCCTTCATAGAAATATAAAACCAATCTCCATGTTTCAAAACCATGATGAAAGGAAGTACTAAGCAAGTCTCGATATCTATCCCAATATTGGTAAAATATTTCTCCTGGTTTTTGAGTGAAAGTTGTGATTTGTCTTTTGAAAGAGTTTGTTTTGTGAGATGGGAAAAACTTCTTTAAAAACTATTGTTGCATTTCATCCCAAACATGAATGGATCTTGGTCTTAAACTTTGTAGCCATGTTTTAGCTTTTTCTTTTAATGAAAAAGGAAAAAGCTTTAATCGAATGATGTTCATGCTACAATTTGAATCATTATATGTGTTCCAAACCTCCTCAAATTCCCTTAAATGCAAGTATGAATTTTTCAAATCTAAGCCACAAAAAGAAGGTAAAAGTTGAATAATGCCTAGTTTAAAATTAAAATGAGATGCATCGGGAGGAAAAACTATGCTTGATGATGCACTTATTCTTGTGGGATTTATGTGGTCTCTGAGTGTTGTAATACGGTTATTATCATTATTCTCATTGTGAAGTGATTGATTATCTTCTTCGGCCATATGTTCTGAAAATAATGAGGATACCCTATAAAGTCTACCACTTGATGTAGGTGATCACACTCTCATACACGTGTAGGAATAGAATAAAAGGAAGAAGAAAACAAAAGAAGAAGGAAGAAAACAAAATAAAGACAAACAAAACAAAAGAAACAAAGTTATATACAAGAAAAGTGAAAAGAGAAAATAAAATAAATATTATAATTTATACAAAAACTTACCTCCCCAGTAATGGCGCCAAAAAGTCGACACAACTAAAAGATTGATGTTTTCTCTCAAGTGCAGGAGTGTCAAAGTAATAAATAACCTGGCAAGACTGGAGTCGAAACACAAGGAGGTTAATTGTACAAATTATAAACAACAACAACAACAACAATAATAACAATAATAACAACAACAATAGTAGTAGTAGTAGTAGTAGTAGTATAGTAATAATAATGAAGAAGAAGAAGAAGAAGTTGATGAAAAGTTTGAGATGAAAGATTAACGTAAGAATTAAACAATGATAATAACAAATGTCAAGGTTAGAGGTTCCACTAAATGGTATGTCAAACAAGTATAGTATAAACTCTTATTATTCAATTGAAAACCACACACAAAGGTGATTCAAATTTGATTATAGACTGTTAACATGATTACATTAGTCATCTTATTCCATTAATGTTAATAATTATAAATATCGTCAAGCATTCATGATTATAACTTATGTTAACAAAAAATCAAGTTCTTTTCATAGCTCTGGTGTTGGTTATACCATATAGTATGAACTATGAAAGTGTCAAGTATTTGTTACACTAAGTGTTATACAACATAAATCAAGATTAGTTATTTAACAAGCAAAGTATTAAAGAGTGAACAAGATAGTAAATACAAAACATATTAGTATCAAACATTAATGTCCATATTAAGTTTACACTATACTTATTCTTACACTATTAGTGTAACCATTTCACCTTGACATAATAAACTTAGCTACATATATAATGAAAGAAAGAAAAATAAATAAACAAAATAAAAACATAAATACGATAATAGTTAACTAAGTAAATGAAAGGAAATGAAATGCATAAACTTGATATTAAATGAAAGCAAAGCATAAACATTACAAAAAATATAAAAAGAGAAAGCAAAAGCATGATCTTGATCTCGATCTAGAAACCAAGATACTTAAATGCATGGCAAATGTGTTTTTTTTATATGCCAAAATTAAAAGCTATTGATTTGTTGACTAATTGATAAGGGGGTGACCAACTCTTGACTTGGCGACAATCCTTATACTCTTGTCTGCCCAAAACATTATTGATAACATCAAAATTAGAGCCACTTGAGAACATCAAAGTTGTAGGAATTTGTCTCAGCTTTCTTTTGTAAAACATTCAGGTCATTTGAACTTCTAGAACTCCAGATATGGGCCAAACACTGAACACTACTCGGGCTGGAAGACAGATTCAGACTTCTTTGTTATTGCTACAATTTGGACTTGAAAATGGCCTTTTTAGATCTTGTGTTCCATATAAAAGTTGTAAACCTATGTCTTACCTTTCCATCTATATAAAGTAGACCTAAATATAAGATCTACAACTCTAGATATGACCTAATTACCAAACGGTGCTCTGGTTTGGAATGCACCACTTAATATATGGTATTAGAATACCAAGAAAACAAAAAAAATCAGTTTACAGGTCATTCTATTAGGTCCAGTTACGCAAACCCCGTGTATGATTAGTTTGGGGTAAAATTGAACCTCCAATTAAAACCTCAAGAAGCTGATATCAAAATATACCCCAATTAACATATAGTTCGATCTCATACCTAATATACACAATAGGAAGTTTCAATTTATTCTGAGGTGTTTTGCTTATTGTTTCCTAAGAGTAGTGTTTTTGTGCCAAAATTGAACCTCGAATTAAAACCTGAAGTAAAAAATATCAGAATAAGACTAAATTTGAGATATGATGCGATCTCACCTTGAATTAAAATATTTTATGGTGGTTTGCTTATTGTTTACCAAGAGTTGTGTTTTTATAGCAAAAATTGAATAATCCTTCAAATTTCAATTAATCACTCTTTCTCTTTCTCTCTTTTTTTCTTTTTAATATACAAATATGATTAGAGATAGTAACAAGATGAAATATAACCCTTTGTTTTGCTTAGACAATGTAGACACAAAGAACAAGAAGATGGATGCAAACATTGAAAAACTTAAAGGAATACTAAAGAAAGCAAAAATAACAAAAGGATATGACCTTTTTTCAGAGCCTAGCTCTTATACTAACTAATATAAACCTCGTAGTCACGTGGCCACGCAACCAACAATCAAGATTGAGATCTGATCCTAGAAAGTTGAAATAGTAAAACAGTTTAGGAGACACCATGTAAATTTTGTTATTTACTTTCTTTTCACTTATGGACTTTCTATTTGACTAAGATTTTTTTCATACAAGGATATGATGGCTAGTTTTTGGAATATCCCAGTCTTGCAAGGATAGTTAATGGTCTGCACCATAGTGGATGGCCATTGTGTTTATTTGAAATTATTATCAACTATTACCTTCATCCAAATATGTTGGCTATAAGCTTGAAAACTTTTATTACTCAATTAGAACCACACACAAAGAAGATTCCAATCAGATTATAAATTGTTAATATGATTATATTAATTATCTTATTCGAATAATGCAAATACTTGTAAATTTTGTCAAACATTCATCATTATAAATGATATTAATAACAAATCAAGTTTTTTTTATAGCTCAGATGTCGGTTATATGACACGACAAAAAGATTGATATCTTCTCCCAAGTGCAGGAGTGTCGAAGTAATAAATAACCTGGCAAGACCGGGGTCAAACCACAGGGAGGTTTTTGTACAAATTATAAATAACAATAATACAATAACAACAACAACAACAACAACAACAATAAAGAAGAAGAAGAAGATGAGAACTTTAAGATGAAATATTAAAGTAAGAATTAACAATGATAATAACAAATGTCAAGGTTAGAGGTTCCACTAATGGTATGTCAAACAAGTATAGTATAAACTCTTATTATTCAATTGGAAACCACACATAAAGGAGGTTCTAATCAGATTATAGATTGTTAACATGATTACATTAGTCATCTTATTCAATTAATGCTAATACTTGTAAATTTCATCAAGCATTCATGATTATAACTTATGTTAACAACAAATCAATATTAGTCATTTAATAAGAAAAGTATTAAAGAGTGAACAAGATAACAAATATAAAACATGTTAGTATCAAACATTAAAGTCCATATTAAGTTTATACCATACTTATTCTTACACCATTAGTGTAACCTTTTCACCTTGACATAATTAACTTAGCTAGACATAATGAAAGAAAGAAAAATAGATAAACAAAATAAGAACATAAATAAGATAAGAGTTAACAAAGCAAAGGAAAGGAAATGAAAGACATAAACTTGATATTAATGAAAACAAAGCATAAACATTACAAAGAATACAAAGAGAGAAAACAAGAGCATGATCTTGATCTGGACACCAAGATGCCTAAATGCATGGCAAATGCCTCTTTTTATAGGCCAAAATTGAGAACTATTGATTTGATGACTAATTAATGGCCAACCCTTGACTTGGTGACAATCTTTATCTTCTCTTGTCTGCCCAAAACATCATTGATGACATCCAAATTAGAGCCACTTGAAAACATGAAAGTTCTAGGAAATTGTCTTAGCTTTCTTGTGTAAAACATTTAGCTCATTTCGACTTCTAGAACTCTAGATATGACCAAAATACTGAACAGTGCTGGGGCTGGAGGACAGATTCGAGCTTCTTTGTTGTTGCAATAATTTGGACTTGAAATGGCCTTTTTAGATCTTGGGCTCCATATGAAAGTTGTAGGCCTATGTCTTACCTTTTTAGATCTATAGCTCAAGATATGACCTAATTATCGAATAGTGTTCCGGTTCAGATTGCACTAACATCTCTTTTCTAAGTTTGATAATCTCTTTGCCTTTGCAATTGAAGTTCTTAAAGTCATCAATCAATCCTTTTATTTAAAATGGACATTTACCACAAATTAAAGGTATCTTATATTATTAGATAGATTATTATAAAACGTACTTTAGTTAAGGAGTTATTGATACTTCAAGTGCACAATGATGATATAAGACCATGATAAAAATGCACTTTTAAGTACTAATCACCCCCCCAACTAGCTTATTACTAGTCCCTAGTAATCAAAGCGTTAAAATAAAAAAAACAATTTGCAAATTCCACAAAGCAAGGTATTCATCATTTAACTTCCATTACTCTATCCAGATAAACAAACTCTTGTTAAATTTATATACCTATTCAATACCTCTTAACAAGATATTCATAAACCTTTCTTTTATGCTCAATGTATCAACATATAATTATGGGGCTTTTCTTGGAAGAAAACAAAATTTTTGTTCTAATGTTTAAGGTTAACTTCCTTGGGTTGGGATTATTATTTTTGTCTTCTTTTTTTTTAATATATATATAATTTAAAACACTATGCATCTTTTTAACCCATGTAACGAGCTTTCAGCTAATGACTCCCAGATCAGTTGGTCTTAGGACATTAGGTGTTAAGACACCCCTACGAGCTTAGTAACTCGGGTCGTAGATACTGATATGTAGATAGTGCAATATTTGATTCCCTTAAGCTTTTCTCATCAACCCATGTAACAAACGTTGGGCTAATAGCTTTCAAGTCAGTTGACTTTAGGGTATTAGATGTTAAAACACCCCTTCGAGCTTAATTGGTTAGGTTAGGGAGGCTACGAAACCAAACTTATCTATATTTTTATTATTATCATTTTTTTTTCTTTTTTTCTTTTTTTCCTCTCTTTTTTTTGTTTTTTAATTATATACTATCCCTTTCCCTTAGTTGTTACCTTTAACAAAAGAACATAAATAATGTAATAATCCAATATGTAACCCACAATCATATGTTAAAGTGTGTGTGTGTAAATTAAGGTTTAAGAATACATGTTAAATAAGTATATGAGCAGAATTAAGTGATAACAATACGAGAGTTTGTAAATCTAAATATTTCAAGAAGTATTATGATAGACCTTGTTACGAATGATTACTAAGATGCGTCTCAAGAGTCATAAAAAGTTCTCCTTACTCTCCATCATAGTAACAACAATTTTGCACATGCTTTATGAAATAGAAAACTCAGTTTTTTTTTTAGCTACTACCCTCTCCCCCCAACTAAAACAAGACATTGTCCTTAATGTTTAAAGGTAGAAAGATAGAGTATAGAAGATATCACCTGAAATAACAAACACTGACAAACTTGAAACACACTGAAAAAAATATAAGAAACAATAAAACACAATAATAAAACCAAAAGACACAAAGATTCACAAATAGAGGCTCAAATCCAATCTAAGCTTTTTACGGCTTTTCTTAGTTGACCAATTTATGCGACTTATGGAAGGATCAATTACAGGAATGAAAGATTGTACTTAGTCAATCAATTGTTCAGTAGTAGCAGCAGAGATTATGATTTGTCATGCACAAGATGTTAGAAATTCCTGTTCCACAGCGTGATCAAGAAAAGACAACAACTTATCATAATAACCATTAACATTTAACAAACCTATAGGTTTATGGTGAATGTGTAGTTGGGCTAAGAGGAAATATGAAAGATCTCTTCCAATGTACCTAGACCACCTGGTAAAGCAATGAAGGCATCAGCATGGTTAAACATTGCATTCATTCGAGCTAACATTGTCGAGACCTGAAGTTCCTCTCCAATTGCTTTTCCAATGATGTCCCCTTGTGCTAAAGCTTTAGGGACGACCCCCAAAACTTGACTACCTCTTAAAAATGCAGTTATTGACACACCTCTCATTAACCCAAGACTGTCTCCCCCATATACTAAATGAATCTCTCTCAGCTAGCACTTGACTAAGATGATTTGCTGATTGTAAAAACTCCTTTTCTTTCCCGGGACTAGATCCACCGAAAACACAAATATTTCTTTTTTTTTTGGTAAGTTGATGTATATATTAAAGGAAAACAATACAAAGATTATAAGGGGCATACCCCAGATTTACAATGAGAGCAGAAACATAAAACAACAGATGGCTACATGCTAGTCACCGAACTGAAAACTCAAGACCTAACTTGATTCGTTAGGAAAACCAATACAACCAGCTAAATATCAAATGAAGAATCTATGTTATTAACCCTCCAAGCTCGTTGGATCCTTTTATTTTCATCTGATGGTAGAACATTCCTCATCAAATCAAGCTCATCATGGACGATACATTCGATTTGATGAAAGACCAAATTCTGAGTTCTAGATATTCCAGCAAAGGTCCTTGCATTCCTTTCTTGCAAGATATGATACATTTTAGCTGCAAAACTGAGTTTACGAGAAAAATTGACGAAACTTTTGCCATGCCAAGTGACAGTGGCCCATCGAATCCATTCATCCCATCCTTTTATCATTCTTGGAATGTTGCATCTGTCACAAACATCCCACCAGATCGCTTTAGTATAGGAGCATTCAAAGAACAAGTGGTTGTGATCTTTGTTGTTGCGAAGACAGAGTGAGCATCTATTGGGACCATGTATACCAAATCGATGAAGTCTATCTTGGGTTGTGAGTTTCTATTGGACAGCCATCCATAGAAGAAACGAATGTCTTGGAACAACATTCTTGAACCACACAATGTCATGCCATTCGACTATCGTATGATGAAATCTTAGTTGTTCCCAAGCTATTTTGATCGAGAATCTGTGATTTGGTGAATCCAGCCAAAAAATCTCATTATTTTGCCCTATCATAGGATTAGAATTGGAAGGAATAGCTTCTACAATGGGGTGCCAGCCAATAGCGTGAGTGGCAGGAATTTTCCATTTTGAGTTATGAATCAGCATATTGACCTTCGCGTTCTTTTCCATACCTGAATCATAGATGAATCTATCGCCATAAGAATCTGCGAGCGGGCTGTTAGGATGCCAATTGTCAAACCATAGAGAAGTTGTCCTGTCATCCCCTATGATGTACTTCATCTTCGGCCATGCTAAGGATATGAGCTTTAGAATCTTTCTCCATGCCCAAGAGCAATTCTGTGGCGTCCTGATTGTCCAGAAATTCCTACGTCGCAACAGATTACATCTGATCCAAGTAGACCAGATTGAGCCATCTGAGTCATTGCATAGGTTCTAAATGTGTTTCAACAAAGCAATCTTATTCCATTATGTTATCCTTTTTATTCCTAGCCCCCCCTCCTTTTTTGAAAGACATACCTGATCCCAAGCCACTTTAGCCCCAGTAGTTCTCCTATCTGAACCTGACCAAAGAAAGGATCTCATAATTTGCTCCACACTTTTTATGACTTGCCCAGGTAAGATGAAGAGAGATGCCCAATAGACCTGGATGGAAAATAAAACTGAATTAATCAGTTGTACTCGTCCTGCATACGATAGTGTTCTACAAGTCCAATGTCGAACTTTAGAGGTGATTCGATCCACGAGACCCTTACAATAAACAGCCTTTAGTCTGGACGAGATAAGAGGCACTCCCAAATATTTCATAGGGAGCTCTCCCTCTGCAAACCCAAGAACATGAATAATCTCTTCCCTCTCAGCATTTAACACACCGCTTAAGAAGATGTCACTTTTATTTGGATTTGGATACAGACCTGATAGATCTTGAAACTTTGTGAGCACAGTTTTGATCATACGAATTGAGTGTACATCTCCTTTGCTAAAAATCATCAAGTCATCAGCAAAACAAAGATGAGAAATGTTGTCCTTCTTGCATCTCCAGTGGAACTTGAAGTTTTTGTTGGCACTCATCTTGCAGAATAGCCCCGAAAGGATTTCCATACATAGGACAAACAAATATGGAGAAAGTGGATCCCCTTGTCGCAGCCCTCTCCCCCCTTGAAAATAACCTGCAAGCTCACCATTGACGTTGATAGAGAATTGACATGATGTAACACAAACCATAATCCAATCAATGACTGTTCTAGGGAATCCCATTTTTCTTAACGTAGCGTCAACGAAATCCCACCGAACCGAGTCATAAGCCTTCATCAGGTCTACTTTCATAGCACAACGGGCAGGTCCCGTAGATTTATGATAGCCTTTCATTAGTTCCTGAGACAAAAGAATGTTGTCGCTGATTCTCCGTCCAGAGATAAAAGCAGTCTGATATGGACCTACTAAGGATGGCAAAACAGTTGTGATTCTCCCGGCTAGAATCTTAGCGATGCATTTGTACACGGTATTGCAGCAAGATATAGGACGAAAATCTGTCAACCTCGTAGGATTGGCAACTTTAGGAATAAGGGAAATGGATGTAGCATTCATTTCTTTAAGCATTCTCCGAGTCTGAAAGAAGGAGCTAACACCATTGATTACATCCTCCCCAACTATATGCCACATTCTTTTGAAGAAACCTGCATTAAATCTTTGTATTGGTTTTCCTAGCGAATCAAGTTAGGTCTTGAGTTTTCAGTTCGGTGGCTAGCATGTAGCCATCTGTTGTTTTATGTTTCTACTCTCATTGTAAATCTGGGGTATGCCCCTTATAATCTTTGTATTGTTTTCCTTTAATATATACATCAACTTACCAAAAAAAAAAACCTGCATTAAATCCATCCGGACCAGGGGCTTTGTTGTTCTTCAAACTAAACATAGCATGCTTAATCTCCTCCCTTGTTACATCTTGTGCTAATACATGTTGTTGCGTCGAAGACAGTTTCAAGTTAATTGCCGATTCCATCTCTTCCTCATTCAGAACCCTAGGCATCTGATCCACTCTTAACACACGCTGGAAGTACGCAACTACTTCTGATTTAACTGCCTCATGTCCTTCGATAACCTCTCCATCCTCCTTTGTAAGTGAAAGAAGTTTATTTTTATGTTGTCTTCCATTTACTGATTTGTGAAAGTAGCTAGTATTCTGATCCCCCAAGCTAAGCCACTGTATCCTTGACTTTTGTTTGAAAAAACTCTCTTCAGCCTTGACGATAGAAGCGTAGTTACGTACCGCATCCCTTTCTCGCTTGCACAAAGTTGGATTCTCATGTGCTGTATGTAGAGTTGTTGAGCCTTATCCATTTCATCTTTCGCATCTTTGACTCTATCTGAAATATTGACTTTATCCTTTAGTCCCTTAGCTAAGAAAACTAAGGGATAAAATTTCACCACTCATAAAGAGATACGTAATTGATTAGTGTGCTAAAACACCAAGTCAAACACTTTTTAATTTAAAATTTTAACAAAGGATGCTTAGTGCATGGTTTGAATGATCATTATATATTTGGAAGAACTCTCCAAGTCTAGGGATAAACCAAAATGATAGAATTAAGACCAAAATAAATAACTTTAATAAAAAATTAGACAAATAATAACTAGCAAGTTATTAATAGAAAACAAACTCTAAATGTAAATTTATTTTGCAATGCCTAGCAAGTTTTAAGATAATGTATTTGATGGTTATTAATTTGCAATGACCTCTTTTACATAATTTAGTCTTATACTATTCAATAGTCTTAAATAAATGTTATATTTGTTTTACGTAAAATATGCTTTTATAGAAATAATTTTTTTGCTTTATTTTTTATGTTTGGCTCATTTATAAAAACTTAATTTATGGAAAATTATTTTATGATCTAAGGAAAAATAAATTCAATTGTCATTTTTGGCTTAGGATCAGGTATGTCTTCCAAAAAAGGAGGGGGGGCTAGGAATAAAAAGGATAACATAATGGAACAAGATTGCTTTGTTGAAACACATTTGGAACCTATGCAATGACTCAGATGGCTCAATCTGGTCTACTTGGATCAGATGTAATCTGTTGCGACGTAGGAATTTCTGGACAATTAGGACGCCACAGAATTGCTCTTGGGCATGGAGAAAGATTCTAAAGCTCAGATCCTTAGCATGGCCGAAGATGAAGTACATCATAGGGGATGGCAGGACAACTTCTCTATGGTTTGACAATTGGCATCCTAACAGCCCGCTCGCAGATTCTTACGGCGATAGATTCATCTATGATTCAGGTATGGAAAAGAACGCGAAGGTCAATATGCTGATTCATAACTCAGAATGGAAAATTCCTACCACTCACGCTATTGGCTGGCACCCCATTGTAAAAGCTATTCCTTCCGATTCTAATCTTTACGATAGGGCAAAATGATGAGATTGTTTGGCTGGATTCACTAAATCACAGATTCTCGATCAAAATAGCTTGGGAACAACTAAGATTTCATCATACGATAGTCGAATGGCATGACATTGTGTGGTTGAAGAATGTTGTTCCAAGACATTCGTTTCTTCTATGGATGGCTGTCCAACAGAAACTCACAACCCAAGATAGACTTCATCGATTTGGTATACATGGTCCCAATAGATGCTCACTCTGTCTCCGCAACAACGAAGATCACAACCACTTGTTCTTTGAATGCTCCTATACTAAAGCGATCTGGTGGGATGTTTGTGACAGATGCAACATTCCAAGAATGACAAAAGGATGGGATGAATGGATTCGATGGGCCACTGTCACTTGGCATGGCAAAAGTTTCGTCAATTTTTCTTGTAAACTCAGTTTTGCAGCTACAGTGTATCATATCTGGCAAGAAAGGAATGCAAGGACCTTTGCTGGAATATCTAGAACTCAGAATTTGGTCTTTCATCAAATCGAATGTATCATCCGTGATAAGCTTGATTTGATGAGGAACGTTCTACCGACAGATGAAAATAAAAGGATCCAACGAGCCTAGAGGGTTAATAACATAGATTCTTCATTTGATATTTAGCTGGTTGTATTGGTTTTCCTTACGAATCAAGTTTGGTCTTGAGTTTTCAGTTCGGTGGCTAGCATATAGCCATCTGTT
Source organism: Populus ilicifolia (assembly GCA_015708895.1). Classification (NCBI taxonomy): domain Eukaryota; kingdom Viridiplantae; phylum Streptophyta; class Magnoliopsida; order Malpighiales; family Salicaceae; genus Populus; species Populus ilicifolia. Next base: position 882 of record SRLM01002119.1, on the reverse strand, counting down.
GTTTTATGTTTCTGCTCTCATTGTAAATCTGGGGTATGCCCCTTATAATCTTTGTATTGTTTTCCTTTAATATATACATCAACTTACCAAAAAAAAAGAAATTTTATCCCTTAACTTTGTATCTATAAAGTGGTGAGTAACATTTATGTAAGTGAATTGTTTATAATTTATAGTCCTACCATTACTATATGATGTTATCATAAAAGAAATCATGACTAGTCATGGATGTGTGTAGGAATTCATGAACGACATTCGTACTCTTTAAATAGATGAAATAAAAAGGCAAATTCAGTAACTCCATAAAAGAAATCATGAAAGGATTGATTGATGACTTTAAGAACTTCAATTGCAAAGGCAAAGAGATGATCAAACTTAGAAAAGAGATGTCGGTGCAATCCAAACCGGAACACTATTCGGTGATTGGGTCATATCTGGAGCTATAGATCTCATATTTAGGTCTACTTTATATAGATGGAAAGGTAAGACATAGGCCTACAACTTTCATATGGAGCCCAAGATCTAAAAAGGCCATTTTCAAGTCCAAATTGTTGCAACAACAAAGAAGCCTGAATCTGTCCTCCAGCCCGAGCACTGTTCAGTATTTTCGCCATATCTGGAGTTCTAGAAGTCAAAATGAGCTGAATGTTTTACACAAGAAAGCTGAGACAATTTCCTAGAACTTTCATGTTTTCAAGTGGCTCCAATTGGGACGACATCAATGACGTTTTGGGCAGACAATAGAAGATAAGGATTATCACCAAGTCAAGGGTTGACTATCTACTCATCAATTAGTCATCAAATGAATAGTTCCTAATTTTGGCCTATAAAAGGAGGCATTGGCCATGCATTTAGGCATCTTGGTGTCCAGATCAAGATCATGCT
>SRLM01002116.1:0-127220 GCA_015708895.1 Populus ilicifolia | reverse complement strand
TCCTGCACTTGGGAGAAGACATCAATCTTTTCGTCGTGTCATATAATCAGCCTCACTAATCCCTAAATCAAACTTAATGGTAGAAAACTGTTTTTCAATTACTTATTGTGAGTTGTGCACTCATATTATAATGATTCATTTAAATCTTTTGCAAGTTCAAAAAACATAGTTATATCTATATTTGGTTCTTTATTTAAAGGAATCTTAATATTAACTTTTACTTAAATAATCATAATTCATTTTCATTGCACTTATTTCCATACTCTTATATAAATTTATATTTCCCGTTGCAAACACATGTATATTTCTAGAATTAAAAGTTGAACTAAATAATTATAATTCTTATATTGCTAGAATTAAAAGGAATTTTAATATTAAATTTTACTTAAATAATCATAATTCATTTTCATTGCACTCATTTCCATACTCCTATATAAATTTATATTTCCCGTTGCCAACACATGCATATTGCTAAAATTAAAAGTTGAATTAATCATCATTTTTAACATGGTTTCATAAGGAACATATTGTTTTAAATTTGCGAATCAATTTAAATATTATTCGATAAACTCTTTCTTAAATAGATGTATTGTCACAACATCTTTATGTTGAACCTTTTATTTTTTGACTTTGCATACGGATATCAAGTTTCATTATCAGTAATATTCTTTGGATTACAAATTATAAAATTAATAAAATCTTCAATCTCTTCAAGAAAATCTTGTTTATACAATTTATCATTTGACTCTTAATGCATCAAAGAATGATTATTTATTGTTTATAAAACCTATATAATATATTGATACCAATAATTTTTTTAGATTAACAAAGATTATTATCCTAAAATTATTAACCAAACACATCAGGGAGTTCAAATAGATAGTTATTATGTAATGTAAAATTTTGAACTAGTAACTTACAAATACTAAAATGCTGGTAAAACTTGCCAATGATAAATTTAATTATTTATTAAAAAAGAATCACAATTAACCTACACAAACCAATTATTAATTCACAATAAAAACTCAATAAACTATCATTTTTTAAATTCCAAATAACTTAATTCTTTCAATTTAGAAAAATATAATTCATGATGCAATAACTATCAATCACTTGATAGGTTGAAACATGCTTAACCCTAATTATTATCAATTCCACACTAATTTAATTTTTTTCTAAATTTTTAACTCATTAAACCATAAAATTAACCAATAAAATAATTGGTATTCAACTAACTACCTATTATTTATTCAATTCAAGAGTAAGTAACTTTAATTAACACCCAAATTATTATCAATTTCACATAAATTGAATTTTTTTTCTAAATTTTGAATTTAACCATGAAATTGATAAAAAAAAAATTGACACCTATTAAACCCCAAAATACAAATTCTATATTAATTCACTAAAGTCTGATATGTACAACAATTAAGATACAAGTAAATTACAAATATTACAAAACATTTTTAATAGATTAACTTAAAATATAAATGGACAGGTTTGCGGCTTGGTGAAGTAAAGCTTGACATGAAAAGAAACCAAAGAAGGCTGTCTTTGAATAGGCCTTAACTGGGAGAGTTGTTGCTTGGCACTGGCGAGTTATGGTAGCCCAACTTTTTTTTTTATTTATTTACGTGGGGTGTCCGGGTCAGCTTGCGCGCACCACGACTAATCCCCACGGCCCACTGAATACCCTGCAAACCCAGTAGGCATGTAAGGCACCGCGGGGGTGACAGGCGTGCACACCAGGGCTCGAACCCAGGTGCAGTGGAAGGAGACAAGCCCCTTCCACCGCTAGACCAAGCCCTAGAATGCATGGTAGCCCAACTTGTGAAGATGGGTGGAGGTTTTAGGGAGAGAAAGAGAGAGGTGGGGGGTTTTAGGCTTAATTTTAAAATGAGATAAATAAATTTGTGGATGTTGTGTTTGAATAAGAGTTGTCAGAATTTTTTCAAATCACCAACAAAATTTCTTTTGGTATTTTCGTTGGGTGATTTGACAAGTAAAAATGCATATGAAATTTTTTTATTATTTAAAATTATTCATAAATTTTTTTATCATCTACATAACGCAACATAATATTTTTTTATTTATATTTATATTATTACTCTCTTTGATTTTTTAATAATATAATTAATTATAATTACATTTTAATCATTATTATATTTTGAGTTTGTTTGGAAATGTAATTATAGTTTTTTTCAAATAATTTTTCGTGCTAAAATACATGTTAATAATTTTTATTTAAAAAAATATTTTTGATATTATTATATTAAAATAATTTAAAAACACTAAAAACATATTAATTTAAAGTAAATAAAAAATAAATTTTTTTAAATATTTTTAAAATATAAAAATAAGCAGTCCATTTGTCTTCTTGAACCCTAACATACTTTAATCCGTAAGGCACGAGGCCTCTCACACAAAAATATCCCAGAACAAGTTAGATATCTTTTTTCTAAAATAAAAACAACTATTTCCGAACAAATCTCAGTAATGCAGACTTGATTGTTCACAAAATTATACTCATAGCTCCAATGATATAAGATTTACAATATCAATGATTAACAAAACATGTATTTTTCTTTTACGAAACAAAAGTTATAATATAGAGGCTGTTTGTTTACGCGGTTGCAACTGCATTTTAATTAAAACATAATTTGTAGCCGTTTGGTAAATAAAAAAATTAATTTACTGTGCATGGATTCCACACAATTTTCACTGTTAAAACGCTAGTAATAAAAAGCAGAAAAATATTGCTGTTTATACAAGTTTGTTTTTTTAAGTGTTCATTTAATTTCATTAATATTTTTTAATTTTATTAATGTTTTTTAAGTGTTAATTTTTTAAAATAACTAGTTTAAAGTGAATTAATTTTTTTTTTGTACTGTGATGTGAACAATTTTTTTTCTTGAAAAACTAATATAGAGTAAATTAAATTTACTCGTACTGTAATATCAATTTTATACTTGATAATATTTTATCTAATTTTATTATATGCTTAAAAAATTATGAAAACTATAATTCTTATCGAATAAATTTTATACATAATGTAATTATAAATAGTTTAATAAAATAAAAAAATATTTTATATAAAGTATTATTTATTTTATAATATAATATGAGTAATTAATTCTATAATAGTTAAATTTAAAATCATCAATATTAATATATATTTTTAAAAATTATTTTATAACTTTATTTTCAAAAGCTTTTTTAATTAAATACATTAAACTATTTTTTCATTAATTTTAATTTCAATCACAGTTTTAACCAAACACGTATTTTTTCAAACCAACCTCAATTAAAAATATTTTTTATAAAATAATTTTTTTCAAACCATAACCACAACACCTATTACAACACCAAATACACTCATAGTATCACAGCGTGCATCCAAGAAGAATATGTTTACAAAATTTAAGAAGCGACACCAAAATCCTGTTGACTAAATGGCTCGAAGTTCTATCCGTCTTCATTTCTTCTAATTAAATAAGTTAATTTCCAGTGCAAGGTAAATGCATTCTAGAATCTTTCATTTCCAAATCATGTGGTTGGAATTGACAGAAAAAGCTACAGTGTACTCAAATGAACGGGACACATAAGTAGCTAGCTAGGACAACTATTGCTTGCAATGCAAGACTCATTATGGAAGATGACTTTTCTTGGCAGCGAGTGAGTGGTTCGTGAACTCGGTGAAGTTGACGGTAAGGAAAGATAAGACTGCATGCCGCGGTGCTACACTCTTTCGTCCCATATAGAATTTAATTTGTAAACATATTAAACTGCAAAATGCTCAAGTATCTAGCCCTTCCACGAACAAAAATAAATAAATAAAAACTATTTTTTTATAATCTTTTTATTAAATATGCTAGATAGTATCTCCTAATAGGTTCATATGCCCTCCTACCTACTTGTCTCGCATATAATTTTGATAATCTTTTTATTAAATAACACAGCACTTAAGCATAAAAGATTATCATAATAGTCAATATATGTGAATATTCTATCTCAAATAATTTATTTAAGATGAACTATTTTTTGTAGGATGTGACGTATTATGATAGTTAAATCTTTGATCATTCCAGTGTCTTCTAATATATCCTTTGAGGCAAACGATACTATTCTATCTAGAACATGTTTAAGCATGATTCTATTCCTTCAATGCAACATCAACAGTACAATCCAACCAAACAAGCTCCACTATCTATAGTGGGTCTGAGATTCATGGGACGGCGGTGATCTTTCATAGATTATATCTCATGTCCAAGGCACATTGCAATCCAATTCTCAGCTTTTGTTAGCCACAAACTTTGGTCAAACACTAATTTAAAAAATGTTCATATCGCATACACTTGGCAATGCATGATACATAATTCATAAATAAAGAAAATTAACTAGCAGGTCTCCAGCTTCCACTAATTTTCTGCTTCAGTCTGCACGCCTACCAACTTTAATTTTATGTGGTACCATAAACTCCACCAAACCTCACTATATACAAGTATAAATATAGCTCTATCTTTCCATTCTCCCCTCACGAAAAACTTGAGAGTGTAATATACACATAGCTAAAACAACATTCCTCTTTCATATAGTATACATACATAGTATCTGATAATTTTGGACCTGTGGTTGCTAGGCTTAAGAAATGGGCAATTTGAAGTGCTTAGCGATTCTTGCCCTCCTTGTTGCAACTTCGGCTGTGAGTGAAAGCCGAGTTGCGAGAAAAGACTTGGGCCTGGACCTTGGAGGATTAGGGGTAGGGCTAGGTGTTGGAGTGGGTATAGGGCTGGGTGGTGGTGGATCAGGCTCTGGTGCTGGAGCTGGTTCGGGTTCTGGGTCTGGGTCTAGTTCAAGTTCAAGCTCATCTTCTTCCTCATCAAGTTCTAGTTCCGGGTCGGGTGGGGGTTCTGGTGCTGGGTCAGAAGCTGGTTCATATGCTGGTTCTAGGGCTGGCTCCGGTTCAAGAAACGGTCGGGGTTAAAGAGCTTGGAGGACTTGGTTTGTTGAAAGAAGAATAAATGAGTACTGCATATGGTAGTGTGGCTGTTTGCTCTGCTACGAATGGATTGTGCTTTCTTTGTACCTTATTTACTGTCTGAAATGTTTTATTTAAGAATGCTGGTTGAAAATCATCGTGGTGTTTTGTGTTTTGTTGCTCCTTTTTCGTTTTTATTTTTGTACCGTTTTTCTTTTTCTATCAATTATTTCGTACTTTGAGGTATAAGGATGCTGGATCCATCAAAACTCTCTCTTGCAAGGCGCATACCTTCTAAGTGTTTTTACTCCTCTTTTAGGACTATGACAAAGAATAACTGTGTTTTTTATTATTATTATTATCATATATTAATAAATAAATAAACAAACTATTAAGACTCGAACTTACCAAATGCACAATCATTAAGCTATATTCAAAAGAAAGTAAAATACATCAATATTTACATATTTTAAGTGTTTGAGTGTAATTTATTTAGAAAAACAGCACATATGTTTAGGAAAAAAAATAGAAACCGCTTCAAAAAACTTAATAAATTATTTCAATAGTCCGTGGTCAGATCAAAGCTTTTGGGATTTTCCAAAACAGCATTGTAGAAAATACCAAGAACAAAATTTATTAGGCAAAGAGCATCCCGTCAAGGACAATCTAATACCATGATCTTCATCTTTTAAGCAGGCTAGCCGAGGTTGTCATTTAGAAAATGATCAATTAGGATATACCTTTTTGATGAATATGAATTATGATATATCAAATAGTCTCTCGCGTGATGTGTCGAGTTACATGTTTTTTAATATAAAAAAAGTTAAGACAACACTAGCGATTTTATAAAAAAAATTAAAAAAAATTGAGACATAAATAATTAACTTGATTGTATTTGATAAACTTGATTGATTTAATAATATTATTAAATATATAGTATTGATAATAAATAAAGAGAACAAAAAAATGGCAATAACTAATCTAAAGAATGAGTTGATAATATTATACATGAAAGAAGAAGAAGAAAACTTGTTAGAGACTCATCATTGTTTTGTTGTAGGCATCACCCACCATTAGAAGGGTTTACTGATACGGTTCCAATGTTATTAAATCAAATAATTTGAAAGAACATATATTGTTATACTAATACTTATATTTAATCAATTAATTAAGTTTAATTTAAAAATATTTTTTTAAAAAAAATTAAATTTAACAAAGAATAACAAATAAAAAGACTCAAAACAGCTTGAGTCATTTTCAAAATCGAAAAAAATTTATAAAAAACAAATGAAAAAATAACTTCAATTAAATAAATATTGAAAAATAAAATTAAAAGAACATGAACTTAAAAAAATTAAAAAAAAGAAGAAGAAGCAAACTCAGACAAACTCCTAAACATGGTTAATTTTTAAATTTACAACTCATGAAATTCTAAATTTGAGATCAATTAAAAAACTTAATTCCCATTAAATTTAATGTTTAATGATAAAACCAACTAAATCATCATGATCATCTATGAAAGTCAGTCTAAAAGGTTAAAGTATTGAATAAATTCTATATTATTATCTAACACCAGAAAAAGTTTTTTAGATGGAAAACATATATATATATATTTGTTTGATTATTAAAATTTAATAAAAAGAGAAAGTGAGAATATTATGATTGAAACTTTTAATTATGTAGTTAATTTAAACTATGTTCGATATTATATTAAATAATAATTTCAACTTAAAATATTAAATAATTAGAGATTTTATATTACCATGTAATAATATCAAAAGATTATTATTATTATTATTATTAAAACTAATCATATGATTTATTATTTTTCAACTTTTAATTATTGGATTTTGTTGTCCCATTTTTAAACAATTTTGGAGTTTTCATAGTCAACATACAATTCTAATAAAATACTATGTAGTTTAAAATACTAATAAAATACTATCGATCTAAAAAAAAAAAATACTATGTAGTTTATGAGCGATTTAAGAGTGTGTGTATCCACTAAGTTTACTAATAACACTCCGGTCATTATCTTCTGTAGCACATCTAACATTTATTAAGCAATACTTTCTTTAATGTCCTCCATAATCAGCAGCATCCGACAGTAAAGATCGATAACACTCCACGATCTATAATGGGACGGCGCCTTCATAATGTTGTGTCCAGCGTATCACACTCCACAATCATCTCCCAGTTATGCAATCCATTTCTCAGCTTTTTTGTCCGCAATTTTTTGTAAACTAATGGAATTTACAAAAAGAATGTTCACATTACAAATGGCAATGCGTAATAATTCATGAAGAGAATTAGCACATGATGTCCCCTCCTCTACTTTCTGATAAGATCCCCACGCCTACACCTTTTATCATGCGCACTACAGCTCCCAAACCTCACTATCTACTATCTACGAGTGTAAATATAGCCCCATCTTGCGATTGAGGTTCTAGCCCAGCGGTGAGAGGGGTTTGTCCCCTTTCTCAGCATATGGGTTCGAACCTTACCATGCACGCCTGTCACCCCCGCGGTGCCTTACCTGTTCACTGGCCTTGCAGGATGTTCAGTGAACCGTGTGGATTAGTCGTGGTGCGCGTAAGCTGACCCGGACACCCNTAAAAAAAATAAAATAAAAAAAAAAAATATATATATATATATAGCCTCATCTTTCAATTCGCCTCCCACAAAAACTTGTAATCTCTAATAACCAAAAGGATACTCTTATATAGTATACACATGCATACATAGTGCTTGGTACTTTGGACCTTTGGTTTCTCGGCTTAAAATTTGGGCAATTTGAAGTGTTTAGCAATTCTAGGCCTCCATGTTGCACCTTTAGCCGTCGGTTAAAGCCGGGTTGCAAGAAAGGACTTGGGCATGGACCTTGGAGGGTCGGGAGTTTGTTTGGGTAATGGGCTGGGTGGTGGTGGATGAGGATCTTGTGCTGGAGCAGGTTCAGGTTCTAGATCCTCTCGTTGCAATTCCAGCTCATCATCTTCTTCATCTGGGTCGGGTGATGGTTCTGGTACTGGGTTAGAAGCTAGTTCATATTCTAGTTCTAGGGCTGGGTTCAAGTCACGAAACATGCGTGTAGAATGAACCAAAATGATTTTCTTTGTTGAAAGAAGAAACTACGACTGCTATGAATAAATAATAGTAGTGTGTATAAGTTGGCCTGGACACCCCAAGTAGTAAAAAAAAAAAAAGATAATAGCAGTACATCTAGGTTGTAAGGTACGGTTGAAAATCTTAATTCTTGAGGCTATAGTTTTGTTTGTTCAGGAATTATTAATTTAAATTTTATAAATTTTAAGGTTATTAAAATGTTATAGGATTGTTAACTTTAAAATCTATAAAATTAATTAAAATATGATTTAAATATTTATATTAGTAAAAAAATAATAATTAAAAGTTAAAACTATATTTGGTTATAACCACATTGTTGAAAGTGTTTAGTTATTTAATAATATTTATCACAATTTGTTAGATATTATAAAAATAATGCCTCAAATATAAATGGAAAATACCAAAAAAATATTTTTAATAAAATGATTTATGTTATTAACTTGAGACATGAACATGTTGTTTTCTTGAGACAATACACATTACTCACAAAAATTTTGATGTATCGAATCAAGAAAGTGTTGTAAAATATCTTAGAGATACAAAAAACTTACCTATTTTGTCTAGTTTCACAAGCTTCCACTACTTGCAAGACTTGAAACTCTAGAAAGAATAGCACCCCTCATGCTCAAATGTAACAACAAAATAACATGGCTTTGGTTTACTGGGAGAAAGATTTTGTAGATTATATAATGAATAGATATTTAAGAGGTTATATATTTATATATAGGTAAGAGAGTACAAGTATTTAAATTCTAAACTATTAAAAATTTAATAATTATTTTTGAAAGAAAATAATTGTCATGCATAACGTTTTATAACTTGCAATTAAAGACATATAACATTTTGTAACATGAAAATAAAAGAATTAATGCTTTATAACTTATAATTAAAAATCATATACTGTTCTGTAAATGCAAGTAATTAAAAGACAATTAAAAGACATATAAAGTATTGTAAGTGCAAAAAATTAAAAGGGTAATTATTTTCTTATAACAACTCCTTAAAATTTTAAATTTTTATAAAATTATTCTAACAATCCCCCACTTATTTTTATATAAATAATAGTAAGACATTTAGGCAAGGAAACAAACATATTATATAATAAAGGTGCTAATAGCTTGTACCCATACTGAGTACTTCAACAATATTACTCTAAGCTAGTAATGAACCTTTTCATGGAGTAAGGTTTTTTTATGAAAGATAAATATTATATAACACAGAAACAATATTTAGATACCATGTGATGAGTTTTAAAGCTAGCACATTATGACTTTGTGCTTCATCTTGATTTTCATGAACAATTTAAATAACTCACCCAATTCTCAAAAGAAATGGTTCCATTTTCATGTTCATATAGTATGCCTATCAAGGATGTTCTAATGACTTTAACATCCCAATAGAACATATTAAAATTTTTATTAAAGAAACTTAATCTTATTTTATCTAAAGGTACGTGCATTTGCACTATAAAAATGGATATGAATAAATTAGTGCTTGTTAATCTATTACTTTATAATTTATTCTTTCATTTAATCCTAGATTTTGAGATTTTGAGTCAACTAGGTAGAATATCCTTATAAATAGTTTATATTTCTTTGAGCTTAAAACTTATTCCTCTTATGTTATCGAGATCATATCTTTAGCTAAGACTTTTGTAAAAGGATTAACAATATAATTCTTTATACTAATATAGTCAACATTTATGGTACTATTTTTTATATATGATTTCACAATACTATTTTTTCTTTTAATATATTTGGAATGACCATTGTAATATGTTCCAATAATAACAATGCTTTCATAATGAATTAAGACAAGTCTCACATAGAAATTTCATATATATGATGATGTAACCATCCTGCTTCATCATTGATTGTGGCTAAAGCTATCAACTCTAATCTATAGTATATTTGGATTATTATTTAAAAAACAATTATAAAAAATAGTATCTATAAGTTTATTGTATCAAGATCACAAAATCTATAAGCTTTAATATTCAAGGAATAACTCAAACAAACACAAGAAAAAATTTACAAAGTTTTGGTCTTTTAGGATCATAAAGATTAACAAAAGCTAAACAACTCCAAACTCTTAAAAAAATTAATTTTGGTTTATAACCTCTCTGTATTCATAAAGAAGTTAAAATAGATGTTTTGTATGGAATTCTATTTAAAATAAAATAGATATTTAAAGAGTTAAACTTATAAGCACAAAATTTACCAAATAAATTAAGGTCAGTTTTCTCCCAGTTGTATCTTTTAAGAAGGCAAATATCAAGCTATAACTTTATACACAATATCTTGAGATTGAATAAAATTATTAAAATTAATAGAACCATATTCTGCACCCCTATCACTTCAAAACCTTTTTTTTTTTTGCTAGTTTTACTTTCAACTTCTTTAAGAAAAATAATAAAATTTTCAAAAGTGTCACTTTTATGTTTCATAAGAAAAACATATGAATATTTAAAAAAATCATCAAAAAAAATTACAAAATAATAATTGCCACCACAAATTAAAATACCATCAAATTCACATTTTTCAATATGTATAAGTTCTAATAATTCAAATTATACTCAATACTTCTAAAAGGTTTTCTTGAAATTTTAGTCATACTACAAGATTCAAATTATATTTTTCAAATTCATTCTCAAGTTTTGGAATTAAGCCAAGATTAGTTAAGTTTCTCATATATTTGGAATTTATATGACATAATTTAATATATCAAACATTCAGATAAGAAACATTGTAACTAAAAATAACAATTTAATTTAATTTGATATTAAGTTTAAAATTCGATTAGATTTATAATCTCTCCTAATAAATAGGCCTTTTTTTTTTGAAAAGTACATATTTATCAACCTCAATCATAGTTTTGAAACCCAGCCAGCCTAGTGGGTCGCCTTGAGACTTGGTCGACTTTAAGTAGAAAGTAGTCTGGGATTTGACCCGGCAAAACCTATTGACCTGGGTAAATCTAGCTGAGACTTGACTTTTATTTTTCATGTGTTATATATAAAACACATGAAACAACGTTGTTTTTTCCTGTTACAATTAAAAGGCCAATACAATTAACGATTAAAACATAAATGAGAATTGAGAAAACCTAATTAATCTTTAAAGCCATTTCAAATGCGATGAAGAGCAAAGAAGCAGAATACTCTTGATTACTGTTTCAATCTTTAAAGAAGGTTAGATGAAGCTGATATTACTTATTTCTTAATTAATACTTAAAATCATATTTTTATCATGATTTTATATTATTATTTTACACTTGAAATATCAATAACTCATTATTCAGAACATATTTTATAATAACATATCTAATAATATAAGATACCTTTAATTTATGGTAAATGTTTATCTTAAATACAGGTTTATCACATAAATCAAAGAATTGATTGATTAGTTTAACTAATGAAATTGAAAAGATAAAGAAAGTGTTAAGCTTAGAAAAAAAAAATGTTAGTTCAGTCCAAACTAGAATACTATTCAGTTATTAGGTCATATCTGGAGCTGTGGAATTGTATTTGACACTGCTCTGTATGGATGGAAAACTAAGACTGAGGCCTAAAACTCTCATGAGTTCAAGATTTAAAAATATCATTTTCAAGTTCAAATTATAGCAACAACGAAGAAGTCAAAATCTGTCATGCAGTCTAGATATTGTTCAGTGTTTAACCTATATCTCGAGTTCTAAAAGCTCAAATAACCTTCTTTTTTAAAAAAAAAAACTGTGACAATTTCTTAGAACTTTCATAGACAGTTTGTTCAAATTTTGATGTTAGCAATAATATTTTGTTCAGACAAGAAGATAAAAATTATCATTAAGTCAAGATGTGGTAACCCATTGAACAACTAGTCAACAAATCAATAGTTTTAAATTTTAACCTATTAAATGATGTATTTTTCATGTATTTAGGTATCTTGGTTTTTAGATCAAAATCATATTTTTACTCTTTCTCTTTATATTTTTGTAACGTTTAAATTTTGCTTTCATTAATCTTTTTTTTATCTTTTTCATTTCATTTACTATATTTATATAATCATGTTCTTATTTTATTTATTTATATTTCTCTTTTCTATTATGTTTAGCTAACTTTAAGATGAAAAGGTTTCACTAATGTTGTTAACATAAATATAATATAAATTCAATATGGACTTCAATACTTATATCTTAAACAACTTATTATCAACATGTCTTATTATTTTTATCTTATTAATTCTTAATATCTTATTTGTTAAATGATTAATCTAGATTTGCGTTATATAACACTTGGTATAACAAATGTTTGACACTTTCATAGCTAACCTATGATGTAACCTACACATGTGCTATGAAATGAACTTGATTTGTTGTTAATATAAGTTAGAATTATGAATTCCTGACAATATTTAAAAGTTTGGTGTTACTTAAATAATATAATTAATATGAACATGTTAACAATTCTTTGTATGTGGTTTCCAATTGAGTAATAAAAAGAGTTTATATTACATTTATTTTTAATACCATTAATGGATCCTTTAACCTTGATATTTGTTTTTATCATTGTTTAATCCTCACATTAATCTTATATCTCAAAGTCCTCTATAACTTATTATTATTATTATTATTATTATTTGTAATTTATATATTTCACCTCCTTATGGTTGGAACCCGGTCTTACGGGGTTATTTATTATTTTGACACTCTTTTACTTGGGAGAAGACATCAATCTTTTAGTCATGTCGTTTATCTTTATGACTTTTCTTCTTTCTCTTTTTTTTTTTCATTCCTTGCCTTTTTTTTTAACTTGCAGTTCTTGATCTGGCATCAATTCTTTTCCATTCTCATACCCAAAAGTATGTTTCTCTATTCTTTTCTTTTTGCAACTTGCTAAAGCCTCTGTCTCATTGTTACTAAAGAAGCAACAATTGTATATAAAGGATTTATTTTAGTTATTCCTTTGTAAGCTACATATCATGTTTGTTTGATGTGTTTGACAAAGAAGAGAACTTAGTTGACCAATTTAGTAGTACAAGCCTTATTGTTTTGCAATCCCAATAGTTTGTGTTTTTTATTTTTTACTAACTTCATTGTCTCACTTAAAAGAGTTGGATTGCATATCGTATACAATTCATGTTGAATGTTATAATTAGACAATAGTATACTAGTTTAAAAGGTTTCATAGTCATATATACACCCTGAAATGCCATAGCTAGGGATTTTGAAATCCTTTACCCAGACATCACTCAACCGATGCTAGCACTAATAGTAGTAGAACTATCTATTCAAGCTTCAAGCTAGCATATTTAGATAACAACTTTTACATGAAATTGGTTAACTGATGTTTAAAGACAATTTCAATTATCTTAGTCATCATGAACTTAATATGCAAATTGAAGAATACTTTATCTTCAGCTTCCATCCCTTCAGCATTTTGCTTCTGTGCCTATTTTTCTACATTTCTTTCTAGCAAAATATATTTCATCACCTGTAACAAAAATCAAATCAGTGTAGGGTCCTTGACATAACCAAAAGATTGATGTCTTCTCCCAAGTGTAAAAGTGCCGAAGTAATAAATAACCCGGCAAGACCGTGGTCAAACCATAAGGAGGTTAATTGTATAAATTATATATAACAGTAATACAACAACAACAATATAACAATAACAATAATAATAATAGTATTAGTAGTACTAGTAGTAGTAATCGTAGTAGTAATAATAATAATAATAATAATAATAATAATAATAATAATAATAATAATAAAGAGGAATAAGAAGAAGAAGAAGTTGATGAAAACTTTGAGATGGAAGATTAACATAAGGATTAAATAGTGATAATAACAAATGTTAAGGTTAGAGTATCCACTAATGGTATATCAAACAAGTATAATATAAACTCTTATTATTCAATTGGAAAGCACACACAAAGAAGGTTCCAATCAGATTATAAATTGTTAACATGATTATATTAGTTATCTTATTCGATTAATGTTAATACTTGTAAATCTCATTAGGCATTCATGATTATAACTTATGTCAACTATAAATCAAGTTCCTTTCATAACACAGGTGTCGGTTACACCATGCAATTTGTGCTATGAAAGTGTCAAGCATTTGATGTACCAAGTGTTATACAACATAAATCTATATTAGTCATTTAACAAGTAATATATTAAATAGTGAACAAGATAACAAATTCAAAACATGTTAATATCAAACATTAAAGTCTATATGAAGTTTACAATATACTTATTCTTACACCATTAGTGTAACATTTTCACCTTGATAGAATAAATTTAGCTAAACATAATAAAAGAAAACAAAATAAGAACATAAATAACATAAAAGTTAACTAAGTAAAGGAAAGGAAATGGAAGGCATAAACTTGATATTAATGAAAACAAAACATAAGCAATATAAAAAAAAATACAAAAAGAGAAAGTATAAGCATGATCTTGATATAAAAACCAAGATGCCTAAATGCATGGAAAATGCCTCCTTTTATAGGACAAAATTAAAAACTATTGATTTGATGACTAATTGATGAGGGGGTGGCCAACTATTGACTTAGTGACAATCCTTATCTTTTCTTGGCTGCTTAAAACATCATTGTTAATGTCAGAATTGGAACTACTTAAAAACATGAAAGTCATAGGAAATTGTCTCAACTTTTCAAAAAACAAAATGGAGGTCATTTGGACTTTTAGAACTCCAGATAAAGGTCAAACACCAAATAGTATGCGAGCTATAGGATAAATTCAGACTTCTTTGTTGTTGTTGTAGTTTGGATTTGATAATAGCCTTTTTAAATCTTGTGCTCCATATGAAAGTTATAAGTCTATATCATACCTTTCCATTCATATAAAGTAGAGCTAAATTTGATATCTACAGCTCTAAATAGGTCTTATATTATTAGATATGTTATTATAAAACAAACTTTAGTTCAAGAGTTATTGATACTTTAAGTGCAAAATAATGATATTTACCTTGATAAAAATGTACTTTTAAGTACTAATCACACCCCCAACCAGCTTATTACTAGTCCCTAGTAATCAAAGCATTAAAATAAAAAAACAGTTTGTAAATTCCACAAAGCAAGGTATTTATCATTCAACTTCCATTAATTTATCTATATAAACAAACTCTCATTAAATTTTTATATCTACTCAGTATTTCTTAAACAAGATATTAATAAAGTTTCTTTTGTGCTCAATATATCAACACATAGTTATAAGGCTTTTCTTGAAAGAAAATAAAATTTTTGTTCTAATGTTTAAGGTTAACTTCCTTGGGTTGGGATTATTATTTTTTCTTTTTTCTTATTTTTCTAATATATATACACATAAATTAAAATATCATGTATCTTTAACTCATGTAACAAGCTTTCAACTAATGGCTCTCAGACCAGTTAGTCTTAGGGCAAAAGGTGTTGAGACACCTTTACGAGCTTAGTAACTCGGGTTATCGATACTGATAAGTAGATAGTGCAATGTTTAATTTCTTTAAGCTTTTCTCCTCAACCCATATAACAAGCATTAGGTCAATAGCTCCTAAGTCAGTTGACTTTAGGGTATTAGGTGTTAAAACACCCCTTCAAGCTTAATTGCTTAGGTTAGGAAGACTGCGAAACCAAACTTGTTTATATTTTTATTATTATCATTTTTTTTACTCTTTTTTTTGTTTTTTGTTTTTTTTTCAAGTTATATATTATTCCTTTCTTTTAGTTGTTACCTTTAACAAAAGAACACAAATAATGTAATAATCCAATGTGCAACCCACAGTCATATGTTAAAGTGTGTGTGTGAAAATTAAAGTTTAAGAATACATGTTAAATGAGTATATGAGCAGAATTAAGTATAATAATGCTAGAGTTTGTAAACCTGAATATTTCAAGAAGTATGATAATAGACTTTGTTAAGAATTATTACTAAGATGCATCTCAAGAGTTATTTTAACAAAAAAAGGCTCATTTACTCTACCATCCTAGTAACAATAATTTTGCACATGCTTTATAAAATGGAAAACATAGTTAGGTAATTTTATTTTTTTTTAACAATTACTACTTTCTTTCCCCAACCAAAATGTGACATTATCCTTAATGTTCTAAGGTAAAAAGATAGAGTATAAAAGGCATCACCTAAAACACCGAACACTAATAAACCTGAAACACACTTAAACAAATATAAGAAATAACAAAACACAAATATTATCCTATTAATAAAACCAAAAGACACAAGTTTTTACAAACTAAAACTCAAATCACAGTTGTGATTGTGGCTAACATCTTTCCTTGATTTTATATTAAAGAACGGCTTAAACACCCTTTATGGATTGAGGATAGGCTTCCCATCTAATTTTCTTAAAAACTGGCAAATATGATCTTTTTTAGTCAAATTCCTAAGATTATATTGAGCATGTTCTTTATGAAATAGTGGTCATAAATCATAAATTACACGATGCACTTCTCCACTAGGATGCGTCTCAAGAGTCAATAAAAGATTATATAAAAACCCCTTACTCAGGTCATCCTTAATTAATAATATTTTATTTTCATGGTTTACAAATATCATTCCTAAAGAAGGACATTGTGCATTACAAGTCCATCTAGCACATCTATAGCAAACTTTTAATCATTTTGCATGATGTTTCTTTGCAAAAGTGCTTTTACCTATTCCAAGCATGTGTGAAATCAAAGAATTGAAAGATTCACCTGATAATCGGACCTTTGCTTTAATTAACCAGCAAATCTCTTCAAGAATTTCATGGTTCATTAACAACCTCAATCCTACACACCTAACTTGGTAAATTTTTGTAATCATATTTTGAGACAAACTAAAAAAAATAGTTTTTTTAATTTTTCAAAAGTGGTGTATATTTTTTAAGATGAGAAGTGAAAAAAAGATGCAAAGAGAAGAGAAGGAACAAGGAATTGAATAAATATATACACAGATATCAGTTATCATAGGAAACTGAAAGAATTGACTTAAGAGTCACGAAGTACCGCTATCTGCTATTTAATCAAGGTGAGAGAGACTAGTAAACCAAGAGTCACAATAAAAAAAGACAATGTGAGAAAAATAAAATAATCAACCTCTATCTATAACATCATTCAAACCAGTGGATTCATTTTCACTAGGAAAATTATCAAAGTAAGCTCTTCAATGATGTCCATTTATCTTCAAAAGATTGTTATTCTTTAGATTCTCAATATCAAAGGCCCTATAAAGATATACATGTTTCTTAATGAATAAACTATTTTATCTTGATGTTAGCTCTCTAGGGAAATGAAGTCAAGAATTATATAAAGAAAACTTTTTGACTAGTATCAACTTTTTGATAATTTTCACAAGTTTTGCAAAATGCATTTGTGTCCTTAAACATGGTGGGCCAATAAAATCTATTTTAAAATTTTTTGCAACTGTCTTTTTTAACGGGAAATGACTTCCACATGCTTCAAAATGACAAAGTTTAATGACACTACTTACCTCATTGTTAGAAATATATCTTTGAAATATTTGATCAGGACAATATTTGAATAAGTTAGGATCATCATAATAAAATTTTTGCACGTCGTACAAAAATTTTCTTTTGTCTTTTATACTCTAGTGAGCTAGCAAAAATCCCAAAGTAAGAAAATTAAAATTTTTATCATACCAAGGTATTGGATAAAAGAAAGTAAAGATTCGTCATGAAAGTAATTATTAATTGGTGTGATGTTAAATGTCGAATTTGTTGTCACTTTTGACAAAAGATCCGTATTAACATTTTCAATGTGTTTTTCATCAATGATTTCTTCTTGGGAATAAATCATGTGTAAATTTTCAAATTCATCCAACTTATTTTTACTTAAAGTATATTCTAGTTGATCATATACTAATTCCTTAATATGATCTACTTCTTGTAAGTCATTATCATCTCTAGGTTGCTTGTAAATATTGAAAATATTCATCTCCAATGTCATGTTTCCAAATGATAACTTCATCACTCCATTCCTATAATTAATCAATGTATTAGAAGTTCTAAGAAATGGACATCCTACAATAATAGGAAATAAATTACATGCTTCAAAAAGTTGTGTATCCAAGATAATAAAATGTATATGACAAATGAATTTATCGACTTGCACTAACATATCTTCGACTATTCCTCTAGAATTTTTTACAGATCAATTGACAAGTAAGAAAGTTACAAAAATTAATTTTAACTCTCCTAAATCGAGACTTTGAAAAACTAAATATGAAAGTAAATTTACACTAGCTCCAAGATTAAGTAAAGCTCATTTAATTTTATGTTCTCTAATAAAGCAAGAAATTGTAAGACAACCAGGGTCTTTATATTTCAAAGCATTATTATTCTGAAAAATGGCACTTATTTAGTTAAAAAGGCTTTTTTTTCACATTTAGTTTTCTCTTCACAAAGCAAAAATCTTTTAAAAATTTAGCATAAGAAGGAACTTGTTTAATAGCATCCAGCAAAGGTATATTGATCCTTACCTGTTTAAAAGTTTTAAAGATTTTAGAGTTATGATTGACATTTCTTTGCTTGGTCATGGCATAAGAAAATGGAAGTGTTAGCGAGGAATCAGTCATTTCTTTATAATTTTCATATTCAACCCCTTCCTTACCTTTAGAGATTGACTCATCAACTTTCTCACAAGGTTCAAAAGTAGTTTTTTCATAATCTTACCACTATAGAGAGTAGTGACTGATTTGACTTGATATACGTGTTGGTTCCAGAATTACTTATATTTGCATTGTATTGCCACTTTGGATTTTGTTGTGGTTGAAATGGAAACTTACCTTTCTCTTAAAAACTGAGAGCAGATGTCAATTTTGCAAAAGTATTTTTAAAATCTGTCATGCTTTGAGCAAGTTGAGTATTGATTGCCTCTTGTTTTTCAATGAATGGATGCAATGTTTCCTCAAGATTTCTTCTAGGAGGTGCATATCCATGAGAATTTTAAAAATTATGGTATGCTTAAAACGGTGATTGTAAAGTTTGTACATTGTTATTATAACTCTTAGAACTAAAATTTGGGTGATTTCTCCAACTAGGGTTGTATATTTACGAGTATGAGTTATGGTTGACCCTTTGAAAACTGTTTAAAGCATGGGCTTGTTCATGAAGATGTTTCTTAAAAGAAGGCAAGATTATATAATTATTGGTTAAGTGTTCATTTTTTTCACATATTTGATACAGAATATTTTCAACAGATTTTAATTGACCATTTTTTTCAATTATAGTGCCTTAACTTTTCTAGCTAAAGATGTAAGCTTGGCTTGGAAGTCATGATCTTTTCTAAAGTTGTACATATCTCTACTAGATGTATGAGATTGAGTTTTACTTGATTCCTCATAAGTACCCACAGTGTTCTAATTTTAAGCATTTTCAAGTAACAAGTCTAAGTACTTCATTGCTTCATCAGGGTCATTATCTTCAAAAGCTCCATTGCACATGAATTCAACCATTTGTCTATCTCTAGTTGTTAACCCTTTACAAAAATATAAAACCAATCTTTATATTTCAAAACAATGATGAGAGCAAGTATTAAGCAAGTCTTGATACCTATCCCAACATTGGTAAAATATTTCTCCAGGTTTTTGAGTGAAAGTGATGATTGATCTTTTAAAAAAAAAAATTTCTATAAGATGGGAAAAACTTCTTTAAAAACTAATCTTGCATTTCATCCTAAGCATGAATGGATCCTATCTCAAATTTTATAGCCATGTTTTAGCTTTATCTTTTTTAAAAAAAAAAAAGTTTTAACCTAATTGTGTTTGATTAGTACTCAAAAATACATTTTTATCATGGTTTTATATCATCATTTTGCACTTGAAGTATCAATAACTCCTTAACTAAAGTAGGTTTTATAATAATCTATCTAATAATATAAGATACCTTTGATTTGTGGTAAATGTCCATTTTAAATGCAGGCTTATCATATAAATGAAAGGATTGATTGATGACTTTAAGAACTTCAATTGCAAAGGCAAAGAGATGATCAAACTTAGAAAAGAGATATCGGTGCAATCCAAACCAGAACAATATTCGGTAATTAGGTCATATCTGGAGCTATAGATCTCAGATTTAGGTCTACTTTATATGGATGGAAAGGTAAGACATAGGCCTACAACTTTCATATGGAGCTCAAGATCTGAAAAGGCCATTTTCAAGTCCAAATTGTTGCAACAACAAAGAAGCCCGAATCTGTCCTCCAGCCCGAGCACTGTTCAGTATTTTGGCCATATCTGGAGTTCTAGAAGTCGAAATGAGCTGAATTGTTTTGCACAAGAAAGCTGAGACAATTTTCTAGAACTTTCATGTTTTCAAGTGGCTTTAATTTTGATATCATCAATGATATTTTAGGCAGACAAGAGAAGATAAGGATTGTCACTAAGTCAAGGGTTGACCACCTACTCATCAATTAGTCATCAAATCAATAGTTCCCAATTTTGGCCTATAAAAGGAGGCATTTGCCATGCATTTAGGCATCTTGGTGTCCAGATCAAGATCATGTTCTTCCTTTCTCTCTTTGTATTTTTTGTAATGTTTATGCTTTGCTTCCATTAATATTATGTTTATGCCTTTCATTTCCTTTCCTTTACTGAGTTAACTTTTATGTTCTTATTTTGTTTATCTATTTTTCTTTCTTTCATTATGTCTAGCTAAGTTAATTATGTCAAGGTGAAAAGGTTACACTAATGGTGTAAGAATAAGTATGGTATAAGCTTAATATGGACTTTAATGTTTAATACTAACATGTTTTATATTTGTTATCTTGTTCACTCTTTAATACTTTGCTTGTTAAATGACTAATCTTGATTTATATTGTATAACAATTGGTACAACAAATGCTTGGCACTTTCATAGCCCATACTGTATGGTATAACCGACACCTGAGCTATGAAAGGAACTTGATTTGTTGTTAACATAAGTTATAATCATGAATCCTTGACGAAATTTACAAGTATTAGCATTAATTGAATAAGATGACTAATGTAATCATGTTAACAATCTATAATCTGATTGGAACCTCCTTTATGTGTGGTTTCCAATTGAACAATAAGAGTTTACACTATACTTGTTTAACATACCATTAGTGGAACCTCTAACCTTGACATTTGATATTATCACTGTTTAATCCTTATATTAATATTTTATCTCCAAGTTCTCATCATCATCTTCTTCTTCTCTTTCTTTATTACTACTACTACTAGTATTATTATTATTATTATTATTATTATTATTATTATTATTATTATTGTTATTGTTATTGTTATTGTTGTTGTTGTTGTTGTTGTTATTACTATTATTGTTGTTATTGTAATTATTGTTGTTGTTATATTGTTGTTATTTATAATTTGTACAATAACCTCCCTGTGGTTCGACTCTAGTCTTGGCGGGTTATTTATTACTTCGACACTCCTATGCTTGGGAGAAGACATCAATCTTTTCGTCGTTTCAGTGTTCATGTTACAATTTGAGTCATTATAGGTGCTTTAAACCTCCTTAAATTTTCTTAAATGCAAGTGTGGATTTTCTAAATCAAAGCCATCAAAAAAAGGTAAAAGTTGAATGATGTCTAACTTAAAATTAAAATGAGATGCATCAGAAGAAAAAACCATGGATGATAGTGCACTCATTCTTATGGGATTTATGTGATCTCTAAGTGCTCTAATATCTCATTATTCTCATTATAAAGTGATTATCTTTTTCGGTTATATTTTCTGAAAATGATGAGGATACACTACAAAGTCTACCACTTAATATATATGATCATACTCTCATGTAAGTATAGAAATATAATAAAGGAAGAAGAAAATAAAAGAAGAAGAAAAAAGAGGAAAGAAACAAAGTTATATACAAAAAAAGAGAAAAGAGAAATAAAATAAATACTATAATTTGTACAAGAACTTTCCTCCCCTGCAACGGCGCTAAAAACTTGACACGACCAAAAGATTGATGTTTTCTCTCAAGTGCAGGAGTGTCGAAGTAATAAATAACCCGGCAAAACCGAGGTCGAACCACAGGGAGGTTAATTATACAAATTATAAACAATAATACTAACAATAACAACAACAACAACAACAACAACAATACTACTACTACTACTAAAGAATAAAAAGAAGAAGAAGTTAATGAGAACTTTGAGATAGAAAATTAATGTAATAATTAAACAATGATAATAACAAATGTCAAGGTTAGAAGATCCATTAATGGTATGTCAAACAAGTATGGTATAAACTTTTATTATTCAATTGGAAACCACATACAAAGGAGTTTCCAATCAGATTATAAATTGTTAACATGATTACATTAGTTATCTTATTCGATTAATGTTAATACTTTAAATCTCATCAGACATTCATGATTATAACTTATGTTAACAACAAATCAAGTTCCTTTCATAGCACAGATGTTGGTTATACCATACAGTGTGTGCTATGAAAGTGTCAAGCGTTTGATGTACCAAGTGTTATATAACATAAATCTGGATTAGTCATTTAACAAGCAATGTATTAAAGAGTGAATAAGATAACAAATATAAAACATGTTAGTATCAAACATTAAAGTCTATATTAAGTTTACACTATACTTATACTTATTCTTACACCATTAGTATAGCCTTTTCACCTTAACATAATAAACTTAACTAAACATAATGAAAGAAAATAAATAAATAAATAAATAAAATAAAAACATAAATAAGATAAAAGTTAACTAAGTAAAGGAAAGGAAATGAAAGGTATAAACATGATGTTAATGAAAGCAAAACATAAGCAATACAAAAAAATACAAGAGAGAAAGTAAGAGCGTGATCTTAATCTAGAAACCAAGATGCCTAAATGCATGGCAAATACCTTCTTTTATAGGCCAAAATTAAAAACTATTGATTTGATAACTAATTAATGAGTGGGTGACGAACTCTTGACTTGATGACAATCCTTATTTTCTCTTATCTGCGTAAAATGTCATTGATAACATTAGGATTAAAACCACTTAAAAACATAAAACATGAAAGTCGTAGGAAATTATCTCAGCTTTCCAGAAAAAACAAAATTAAGGTTATGTGGGCTTCTAGAACTTCAGATATAGGCCAAGCACTAAACAGTGCATGGGCTATAGGATAAATTCTTTATTGTTGCTACAATTTAAACTTGAAAATGGTCTTTTTTAAATCTTGGGTTCTATATAAAAGTTGTAGACCTATGTCTTACCTTTCCATCCATATAAAGAAGACCTAAATCCGAGATCTACAGCTCTAGATATGACTTAATTACCAAACTGTGTTTTGGTTTGGACTGCACCAACATCTCTTTTCCAAGTTTGGCCATCTCTTTGTCCTTTTAATTTTAGTTTGTAAATTCATTAATCAATCATTTTATTTATGTGATAGGCCTGCATTTAAAATGAATATTTATCATAAATTAAAGCTATTTTTTATTATTAGATATATTATTATAAAATATATCTTAGTTAAGGAGTTATTGATATTTTAATTGCAAAATTATGATATAAAACCTTGATAAAAATGCACTTTTAAGTACTAATCAATCATATCCATTTATCAAAATCAAAAGAAGTGTTTTCCTTTGGCCATCCTATCTATAATTTTTAGTCACATATTGGAATGTTGTATGATGCATTTTTATGTTTTATGTTTTCTATTTCTTATATTTGTTTCCTATTTATATTCATTTTGATGTTCTACTTATTGTGAGAGCTATTTTATGTTTCTTCTATTCGTTTCCTATATTTATATTTTGCTTATTGTTCTGTTAATTTTATTAATTGAATAGATTTTTCTATTTTTTGTTTCATCATATTGTCCTATGTTTTATAACTTTATTTTTCATATCGTGAGTTTTTTTTTCTTGTTTAATAGAGGCCCTTAAAATGTCTTCTCGTGATGATAGTACTCCAAGTAGTGATCCTTTAATTACACAATCATCTCAACCTTTAATTTTCATGTCATGTGATAGCACAGGAAGAACAGATTTGGCATGGGGTCATTTAATGTTGGATGATTGATGCATGTGTATCGTTTAATATTGTTAACTCTTTGTATTATTAACATGCCATAGATTTTGTAACAACTATGGGTCCTAATTATAAAGGAACAAAAACTTGCATACTATTCATGATTATTATTTGGCAAAAGTGGTTAACGAAGTGAAGATTTATGTTAAGAGTTAACGAGAGATTTAAAATAAGACTAGTTGCACATTAATGGCTGGTACATGGACAAATCAAAAGAGAAATTAACTTTTTAGTGTATTGTTCTTAAGGAACAGTTTTTAAAAAAAAAAAAACTATAGGTGTATCAGATGTCTTAAAGACTGCTAGATTGTGGCATCAATTATTTAGAAAGTTTGTTTTATATATTGGGGTAGAAAAATTATATATGTGGCAACTGATAATGTTGCAAATTATGTTATTGCTGGCAAGTTATTGATGGAAGAATTTCCTTTAATATTTCGGTCTTCTTGTGCTGCTCATTAAATCAACCTCATACTCCAAAACATTGGTAAGTTGCAGTTAGTTTGTTTTATATTTAAGCATGCTTTTGGTATCATAAAGAACATTTATAATAATTATTATCTATCGTATTTGATGAGGAAGTTACTAGAGGAAAAGAAATACTTTGTTCAACTCATAAAGATGAGTTGAGAGTTATAATGACATCTAGGGAATAAGTCTCATTTGCTTATACCAAAGATAGCAAAGGAAAAAAGTGTGTTAGACTCTCTATTTTGGGAAGAATGTGCAATAATTATATGAATAAGTGAACCTTTAGTTTGAGTTCTATGAATGGTTGATGATGATTATATACCTTCAATATGATATTTGTACGATGCTATTTATTATGCAAAAAAAAAAAATGTTAAGGAGATTTCAAAAGAAAAAGTCTAGAGTGTAACCTTTCATAAACATTATCAATAATTGGTGGGATGGACAATTATATAAAAATCTTTATACATTGGTATTTTGGTTGAATCTTTAATTTTAATATAATATAAATATAATAGATAAACATATGAACATCATTTCTAGACTTCTAGATGTTCTTGAGAAGTATGCAGATGAAAATCTACCATTGCAAAGTAAAATTACAAGTGAGATGAAGTTTTTTAGGAATGTTGAACATGATTTTGATCGAGCGTTCACAACAAATAATCACACTTTTATGCCTCCAGGTATATAATTTTTATATTTAAAAATATTATTTGATATAGTATTACTTATTATTTTTTATATAGATGAATAATAGATGATATATAGAACCAGTGCTCCAAATCTACAATATTTGGTTGTACAAGTGTTAAGTCAAACTTATAGTTCTTTGAAATGTAAGAAAAATTGAAATATTTTTTAACTTATTCACTTGTTACGATGTCGCGGTCACACAAATTAATTACCCTAGCTTAAAACACAACACACAAGATAGTATAGAGCAAACAAAGGGTTGATCCCACGAGGAAGTTTTAAATCAGATTACTATATTGTACTTTATGTAATTAGAGGGGTTTGGTTTGTGATTATCTAAACTATTGCAACAATTAAAATAGCAAACAAAATCAATTAGAATTGAAATTTATCAAGAAAACAAACCTTGGTTGCAAGCACACATCTACCAACGGAATTTAGAACCGATCCTTGAAACTAAAATTACAGTTTATGTTCTGAAATTTTATCTTTTCTTAACATTGACTAATTAACGGATCTATCATATAATTAATCCTAACCAACAAACAATCAAAGTATCTGCACTAATGATTCAATTTAATCATAGTTTTAAGAACTAGATAATTTCACCAAGATTAACATACAAGTTGTTCGCAGCTTATGTCACTTTATTTAAATGTTCTCCCTAATTTCAATAATATAGTTCCGCCATAATTATCAAGCTTAGTTGCTTGATAAGTTCATATATCACAACTCCAGTTTTAATATTAAATTTAGCAATAGATTGTTCACAACAATAACTTAGAGTCCGCTCTAACAATCATCAACAACAATCATAGGAAATATGCATAGAAAACAATCATACCCATTCATAACATAAACTAAAAAAAAAAAGAATAAATCTCACAATTTGTGAAATTCGAAGGTTTGTTGTGTCCTTGTAACCAAGAAAAGAGCTTAGTCTTACATAACTATTGAACAACTACTCTTAAAGAATAAAGAGGGCATGATTTTTAGGTTTGTAGAGGAGAGAATTTGTGTTTTTTAACTTCTGGTTATTGCCTCCTTCTCTTCCCTTTCTTTTTCTTTTTATATGTTAAGAAACCCTAGTTCTTAATTTACAAAGTAGTTCTCCCTTAAGTTGATAGTTTACCTTTAAGTACTTCAATAACTATTTTTCCTAAAAAGAAGAAATAGCCTTGCATGAATTCTTCAAGCTCTTACTTAGAGGAGCTAAATTGCTGATATAAAAACTTGGACGACGGTTTAGAAGCTTCAAAACATAATTTAAACTTATTTCTTTATGAAACCTGATTGTTGGTAGAATTCTATTGTCATCTTTGAAAAATCATATCTCCCTCATCTGACATCATTTTTGGTTGAAAGTTATAGCATTCATAAACCTTTGAGTCAGGAATCCAACAAAATTAAGCTTGCACCAATTGGACTTTTATAGCTTTAGATATTGAATTTTTAATGGACAAAGTCAATAGTGACAAAATGGGAGATTTGAATTTGAAGGATGTGATTTCCATGATCTTTCTCTTTTTATTTTTCTTGCATTACATTTATAAAAAGGTATGGATGTTAGTTTTTTAGTGCCACTGGAATCACTTCATTTCGATCTCTAGAACTCACGCTCTGCACAAAATATTGATTGAACATCAAATCTGTCAATTAACTTTAATTTACTTTTTTTTGCATTTTTCATCCAAAAGTGCCTTCAAAACATAAAACAAAGAATATCAAGGCATTTTACATATAAAACATGGACAAAACATTAGGTAAATGTAGGTGAAACTATAAAATAATATGGTTATATCATCACTCAAAGAAGATAATAGATTGGAGTAACAAAAACTTAAAGACCTTGTTTACATTCACTACAATTTAAGATTGAAACAAAAATATTTTCCTTTCTATAATTTCTTAAATATTGTTTTATCTTATTTAGCATCATTATTAATACTTATATTATGTTTACTTTCACTTTGAATATATAAGTCTTATTAGAAAGGATGAGATTATGATCCAATTAATTTTGAGGTAATTTATGAAATTAGGTAGTAGAAGATGACCTATCAATTTTGACAGCTGAAGAAGCAAAACGTTTTCACCAAACTCTATCAACAATGATCATACAAAATACTTTAATTGATTGTAATTAATGATTAATCATTTAGTGATAAAATTTTATTTAAAACAAAGTATTGTTTAACATATAATATTTATTTGTTAATTGTGTTTTAAATGTAGATGTCATAAATATTAATGAGATTGAAGATGATTGTGATGATGAAGTTTTAAAAAAGCATGCTGATGTTTTATTAGGTGTTGACAAAATTAACATAATTCCATCAACATTTGATTCAAATTTTGCTCATATGGACACTAAATAACTTAATGTGTTCATTCAATAAAATTAAATGCATTGTTGATTTAGAATTTATGTTTTTAGATATTTTGTTTTAAATATTTTAGAATTTAAATTTGGTTTGTATTTTGGATATTGATTTAAATTTGGTTTATATAAGTTTTGCATTATAGGTGTTGTATTGGAATTTTTTTTAGTTGACCTAGGTCAACTCATCTGACCTATGACCTAATCATTAACCTGGGTCGACCGTTAGGTCAGATTTAAAAACTATGGTCTCAATAGCTTGTTTAAAATCAACCTTATTCAAAAGAAACTAGAAACTAAATTCTTGTGAATTTCCAGAGGATGAAATACATCATTAAAAGTGATTTCTCCTTCAAATATAAATTTGATAAGAATATTTCTAACTCTTATTACATCAATAGTGTGTGAATCACTAAGTAGGATTTTTTTCTCATTTAAGATGGTATAAGTCTTTAACAAGGCTTTATCATTACAAATATATATATTAGCTCCCAAATTAGTCAGTTATGCATCTTAACCTTCAAGAATATTAATCTCATAAATCATAGGCATAATGGCTTTTTAATAATGTTAGCTTATGCAATAAACCCATGTTTAAGAAACAACAAGTTCTACAACCATACTCAGGTTTATCACAAATAAAACAAGTATAAATATTTTTACCATAGTTCTGATTGTTATTATTTAATGTTAGTTTAGGACATGTTCTATTATTTCTTTCTTGGTTAGAATGAAAATGGTTTTCATAAAGTTTTTTCTTGAAATATTTTTTCTTTAGCCTAAACTTTTCACCATATGAAAGTTTTTTTTCTATGTGAGGGAGATTTTTATGAGAAGTGGTTAAATTTATCTTTGTACTAGTTGAATGATTGAGTTCAATTACTTTGTCTTGGTTCCTTGCTTTTTATTCTACTCTTAGACAAGTAATAAGAGCTTTTATTAAGAGCTTATTTTGTTTGTGCCTCATATTTTTGGCAGTCTTTTTAAGATTCAGGCAATTTAATAATAATGGCTACATCTTGTATTTGTTCATCATCTACTTAGATGCCTTTGTTGCATATCTCTTAAGAAATCATCTGGAATTCATAGGCTTGATCAACCATAAGATTTTCTTCATTCATTTAGAACTTAAAAATCAGTTACAAGCATATGTTTTGGAATTAGCTTATTTGGTATCATATTTTTTATGAAGTGCCTTCTAAATCTTCTTGATACAAGTAAAATCTTAATCATAATAATCATAAACCTCATTAGAATGACAATTATTAAATAACTAAGATAATTATTATTATTATTATTATTATTATTATTATTATTATTATTATTATTATTATTATTATTATTATTATTATCCTTTTTCTATTTCTTAACTTATCTCTCTTGTTGAACTAACTTTTATGTACTGATATTTTTATTTTATTTCTCATATGCCTTTTTTTAGTGAAGACATAGCTAACATTCAATAAAATAAGATAAAACAAAGTCTTTTGCCTCAATCTTTTGAAGTTTGCTTTATAGAAACAAAATGGATTGTTGAGGTCACCCATTTTAATGGAGCTTTGCCTATTGATAACATTAGAGTCCTTCTTAGCCAATATTGTCTCAAATTATTGGGGATTAGAAAGAAATTATCTAATAATACAAATGGAAAAAAAAATAGCTTAACCAAAATTATTTAGGTGACTAACTTGAGCTATAACTAGGGTTTTTGTTTTTAGAAGATACGTGTTGTTCGTAGAAATTCTAATACAATAGATCAACTCGATGTTTGACTAATTGAGAATTTGATTTTATAGGTATTTAGAGTTTGCCATCTATGAGGTGATTTCATTTTTAATACTTATGTCATGGGTTTAGATGATTAACCCGAGTTAACTTTAGTATTTTTTTTTTATTTTGTTAGCATATCCATAGTTTATTATGTCATAATTTTATTTTTAAAATACATATCCATGTTTTCATAAGTGGGAGGAGTATTCATATTTTATATTTTTATTTATACTTCCTAGATTTCAATAGAGTTCAAAGAAAACAATTGATGAATACTTCAAAATGATAATCAATTGCAAGGACAAAAGTAAAAAGTGTTGTTTTTTACATAACAATCCTCTCCAAACCAAATACATTTCATAGATGCCTTCCCCTTATTCTAGATATGCCTTGCTAATCAATCCATGACTACTCCCCGTACAAGTATATAGAAAAAGTTAAACATGGTAGACCACTTGTAATTATATTTTTGTTAGTATTGACACATGTAATGATATGTGGTGTTGAGCATTGGATGTCAAAGATGTTGTTGAAAATCATGGTACTAGGAGTTTTACAGTTTGTGTAACAGGAGATGTTACCAGTTGTAAAGGCTAATAGGCATCATGCCTCTAGACTATCGCTAGCATTTTTATTTTTTATTTTTTCATTAAGTTTGTTATTAGAGGGGAATTGTTAAGGGAAAAGAAATTAGTGATTATCAAACATAAAATTAATGAAATAACAAACAAAATGGTAGTTATTGTAACTCAATTTTTAAATTAAAAAACAAAAAAAAATGAATGAATGAAAAATAAATTGAAATTTAGGTTAAGACGAAGTTTGAGAACTAATAGGAATGAAATTATAAATTTAAAAATCAATTTTGATAGAAATTGAAAGAATTGATAGGTTTGGGGGACTTAATTAAACTTTGGATTAGTTTAATTAATGAAATTAGGAGCTTAATTGAAAAAATAATAAGTTTAGAGACTTAATTGAACTTGAAATCTGTTTAATTAATGAAACCAGAAGTTTAATTAAAGAAATGTCAAAGTTTGGAGCTGCTTTGGGGCAAAATTATAATATATTAAAGTTCAAAGATCAAAGTGAAAAGATAAAGGTATAGGGAGTTTAATTTATTTTTTTCAATGATGATTTAGAAAAAATTAAAAGTTAAAGAGACAATTAAGAATTGAATTGATTAAATTAAAAATTAAAGATTGTTTTGTAAATAGTGTTGAAATCCAAGTTTCAATTGCAATTAATCTAGGGAAAAAAAAACTAAGAATTTTTTTTCATGAACAAAAACTTAATTGCTATAGTAATTCAATGGGGCAAATCATGGAAAATCGTTTTTTTTTTCAAGAAAAAAGAAAATGAAACATGACAAACACACCATCTATAATCATGAAAGGAAGATGGAATTGCAGAAGCAATTATTCAAAATAATAATGAATACTTCTCAAATATTCATTGCTAGGCTGCTTTAGTTTGTATAAAACCCAACATCATGAAAAAGGAACGGGGTTATTTTTAGTTTAAGACAAGACATCTTTTTAAGTGATTTATAGATGCGCAAACGTGACATTTAGTTGAGGGTGTGATCTAGCTTCAATTAATTATGTGTATTTATTTAATCTGAGTTTCAAACTCTCGTTCATGTCCCCGTATCTTTGCTTATATCTGACTCCTTAATTATGCTCATGGTCCTTCTTCGATTTGAAAATGGTTGTCATCATCCTTTCGTTCTCATCTTTTCCAGCAAATTCATTGTTTATTCCACTCTACCATCCTTACAAATACCATCTATCAAAATACAAGAAGTAAATGAAACAAATAATCCAATATTCAATAAATAAATCGGTTCCTTCATCCAATATTCTCTCTTTACAGAGTCCATTTATAATTGTATTGTAACTAACAATATCAGGCTAAACATCAATCTTTTTCATTATATTAAGCAAATCCAATGATTCATAAACCTCTATACTTCTACACAAACCCTTCAACACCATATCAGTAGAGCATATAGTAAAATAATAAAACCACCCACAGACATACCCCAAGATCCCTTAAGCTAATTGAGGCTTGCTGGCAAGCGTAAAAAATTCATTTAGTCACCCAGTGATATAAAACATGGCAAAACCCCCACATGGGTCATTTGATCACAAATAAAAATTCATAGATTTAGGACTTTACTAAGGATTCCATGAGAGATGTGAAAACTAAAAGAAAAGACAATAGCTTTAATTGACCGCTTTGTGAAAAAGAGGAAAGGTACTGGGTTTGTCACAAAAACTTCTCAACTGGGTTTCTATATCATAAACTCATGAATATAACAGCTTGAAACGAAGATAGTAATTTGGAGAGGCAAAACAGTTATCTGTGTGTGAAAATAGTGACCTTCTACTTGTCTAGTGCAAAATGTGAAAGAGATGGAAATGAGAATCAAGAGGGTTGTAGTAGGGGAAGAAGCCTTTTGGGGGCCTAAAATGGTTAAAATATTTATTTTATTTCACAAGCCTATAACTTTATTAGGGAAGAAGATAAAATTGGACAAATGTTAGAGCAACTCGCTAAATAGAAAATCAAAAATTAAAAAATATTATTTTAACTCTTTCATATTTGTTTTTATATGCTCTAATGGGAATACTAAACAAAATATCAAAATATATTTTCTCTTCAACAAATATATTCTTATATATCTTTTTAAAAAAATCAATTAAATGTAGTGAAAAAAAAGACATGAAACTCATTAAAAAAATCATATATATTTATTTCTCCCACTCTAATATAATTGGATTTTCAAATGGTTTTTTTCTATTGAAATGTACATGGTAAAAAAAAATATTTATATTATTTAAAATGTTATTTTATTTTAGGTCTTCAAGACAAGACAGGGGAGATGCTAAGCCAATTTTGGACTAGATGAGCCAATAATTAGCTATATGGTAATTGAAATCATCTCCACAGGAGGGGAGATATTGAGGGATAACATTTCAATTGTTCTTCAAGACTTAAAAGTACAATTGTTATACCTATAAACTACATTTAGTTGACATGATGTAATTTTCTTGTGAAGATGTAAAAATATAAAACAAACATATTTGTGAATGCTAAAGCCACCTTTCTTTATCCTTTCCATGTATTTTCTGTTCTTCCCATTCATTTCCTTCACACTGAGTTCATACATCTTCCCATGGTACAATGGTTTAAAGTAAAATAATGGAAGCTAATGATTTGACATCTGGTTTTGTAGGTTGCATGGGTGCAAGTACAGTAATTCTGGAATCCAGTTTTCTTTGCCTTCTATTATTAGGGTTACTTTTTCTCCTCCTTTTATTATCTCTGCTCTTGAACAACCATCAGCCCATTTCAATTCTTTACTCGCTATGTTTCATTATCAGAGATCAATTTCAATAACATATTAACATTTAAATTGGGTGTAGGATCAACCCCGTACTCATTTAAATAGTGGGAAAACACATTTAGTAGGGGAAGTAACAATGTTGCCAGCATAATCGATTGTCGAAAAAATGTTTTGCGAGAATAATTATAGTATTTTTATCGCATGATTTAGCTTTTCTTCAACAACAATGAGTGTTTTTGGCCAACAAGGAGCGGTTTTGTCCTACAAGATCTTTAGTTCTGCTTTTCTTTCTTCTTCTTCTTTTTTCGTAGGTGAATAATGGATGTATTCGAAATTATGGCATTGGGAGCTGTTGTCATGTCAATTTTGTTTTCGTCTGATAGTTGAATTCCGGCACATACTTCAACAAAGAAAGAAAAAACGTCCTATGCCACTTGAAAATGACCTCTAATTCATGTTCTTCCTTGCTGGGATGAATGGGCTTTTGCCGTTGTAAAATCTGTCCCAGAAGGTTTAGACTGAGTGCACTTCAAGTCTCAATATACTCAGCCAGTGGTCCAGCTTCTGCAAAAGTTTTTACTTGCTCTTCAAGCTCCCAGAGATCCGAGAACTTGATTAATGTAGTAGCTGCGTAATGCATAATTAAAGTATTTGGCATCTATAAAGACTGTCTTGTAGACTTACATTTGATGTTGTTCATAGTTGAAGGACGCAAGGGATATGTATGAAGATGGTTCCAAAGACTGCTTGGATCTTACCCATGGGCGGAGGAATGCGGGGGTTAGGATGGGTATATTTTTAGTAGTTTTATATAAAATAATTTTTAATTTTAATTAAATTATTTAAAAAAATAAAAATTTGCATAGAGCTTTATAATATAATACTTTATCTTGAATTAAAATTTCAGAATTTTTAAAGAAATTCAAAAATTTAATAAATAAAAAACCACAATTGAACTTGTTTTATTTTATTACATGTAACTTTCAGTTCGACCATAATATTAAGTTGAAATTTTATAAGTAATTTTAAAATATATTAAATAAAAATTGATTAAAATTTTAGGATAAACGAAGTTTAATAGTGCTAATAAAAAAACTATCAAATAAAAACAAAATAACTCATTAAAAGTAAAATAATTATTTACTATTAAAATATAAAAAAAAATTACTTTTTTTTATATGTTGCTGACTGAGTAAAAAAAGAAAAAAAAAGCAAGAGAGAAAGAGAGTAAAGCAAGGGAAAAACATAAAAAATTCAAAAAAAAATAAAAAGTGAGAGAATAACATTTTAAACTTATAAAGTCTAACTTATAACACTAATATAAAAAAGAATCAAGTGAGGGAAGAAGGAATTGAGAGATAAAAAAATTAATTACTTTTTTTATTGTTATTTCATCCTGGTTGAGGAGTTGTTACAATATTAATTTAAATTTAATTATAGATTAATTATATTCTATAAAATATTAAATTATATAACTTCAATAGTGGGCTCATTTTTACTTTTTACTTTAATTTGGTGTATTTTTAAATTTATTTTTTAATATTTTAGATAATATATTTGAATTAAAACTTTATTGTTAACTTTAAAAATTCATATATATAAATTAATAATTAATTTTAAAAAATATATATTTATTTATTTAATAACTCAGAATATAAAAAAAAAATTAGCTCCACCCTAATCACACCTAACATACCGAGGATGCAAATTGACAGATACCTGCTTTGACTATACTTTTCTTCTGCAATCCAATCTTGACTAGTGGATACTCACTCTCAGTTAAAAGTCCGAACCAGGCCACGATCTTGATGACAAGGTGAGTTATCTTCTTAACAGATAAAATTGAGCACAGCAGTCTAGGCCTCAAACTTGTGCTCCACTTAAGCCATCGTTCACGAAGCCCATTTGACCATCCACAGCGAGACTTATCTACTGTTTGCGAGAGAGTATATCTTGGATCTAATGCATGACCAGATATAATGCTCTGGAAAAGTTTGAGATAGCTCTAGTTTTGAACAAGGATGAGGTGAGGTCTGTGAAAAGGAAGGAGACAACACAAATCTAGTAACAAATTCTTTCATTCGATGGCATGTCTTTCAATCTAGTCACGGCACACTGTCATGTTAAAACTAGTTTGTTGTTCGTGCATGGCACTGCAATGGGCCATGCTAAAAATTTACCAAATCTTTTTTACTCAAATTCTGCTTTCATATAATTATATTTTAATTAAATACTAATGGGATATAATAAAATACGCTAAATCAACACTCGGTTTTGGGAGAGAGTTTACTTGTTGATATTAAGTGTTTGAATAAGAATGAAATGCTTGACTATTTGGTAACTACACCATGAGTGCTATTACCTTTATTATTTTTTAAAATAAACAGAAGCTATGCTCATCATCTAGCACGTCACACAAACACCTGTGATTGCTTATTTTCCATAGATTCACCAACCCGGTTGATAGACAAAAATAAATTAAGGTAAATGCATGAGAAAATAGAAGCTTAAAAAATATACCTATTTTAAAAAAATAATTAATACGCAAGGATGAAGTTAGAATCCAACGCGCAAGGCAACAATTATATCTAATCTCTTTTTGTTGTTTTCGATATTTCAAGGTGAGATTCGTAGTTCCCAGTCTCTAATGGTGAAAGAGGGACTGAGTTCTCCGAAACAAAAAAATTCAAAATTTAATAAGGCTTGAAGTTTTCAACGACAGAAATTCAGATTCCATTAATATTTATGTCCACACACCTATTTTGTGGCCGTTGATTTTGAAATTGAATTCTTTTTATTAAAATTTTATTTTATTTTTTCAAATTATTTTAATGTAGTAATATCAAAAATAAATTTTAAAAAATAACATCTATCATATTTTTAAACACTATTTTTGTTTCTGCTAAGGCATGGACAACATTTTCAGTTTCATAACTGGAAGCGACATTGGGGTTGTTTATTTTTATATATTCTAAATATTTATGTCTTGATTTTTATTTCAATGAAATTAAGTTTATTTCTAATTTTTAAAAATCAGACAAACTAAATTAACTCCAGATTATCAAACTTCACATAAAAGTATTCAGATTTTAGAAAAGTAATGGTTTAATTTTAATAAATGCTAAAAATGCTTGTTATAAATAATTCATTAGAGATTATAAAGCATGCTTTAAAACAATTGAGTAACAGAGTAGGTGTAGAAAACATAGGGTGTCTTCAGTAATAGAAAATAGTTTTTCTTTTTCTTTTTCTTTTTCTTTTTTGGTTTTAAGTTTTTTGGTTTTCAAACTATCTTAAAATTATACCTCATATCATCAGAATTATAATTAACTTCATATCAATTGTATAAAGAGTGAGATTTTTTTAAACATCAAATCAATGTAGCTGTTGATTACAACTTGGTTTTGTATCAGGATCAAATGTTTGAAGCAACTGAAATGATTTGAGAATTAATAGAATATTATAAAAGCATGACAAAATATATATATATATAAAGGTTAAATGGAATATATTAGTTTGATGCTAATAAAAATTACTATAAAAATTTATAATATAAAAACAATATTTTTCAATATTAATAATAATATTTTTTAAAATTTATTAATTATTTTATTAATAGTATTAAAAATAATAAAAATAATATTTATATCACAAATAATATTATTTTTATATGAATATTTAGAATTATAATAAAAATAAAAATATTTTTAGCATAAATAATTATCTTAAGAATTTCAAGGATGATTACAACACATAATAATATTTTTTATATCAATACTTTAAGTTATAATAAAAATAATAATATTTATAACACAAATAATACTATTTTTTATCTTAACACTTTGAATTATAAAAAAAATATAATATTTATAACACATATTATTATATTAAAACATGTGATTAGATGCGAACATGTCTAAACCCAACTTGAATGATAAAAAAAAAAAAAAAACTAAGAGGCACTAGAAAAACAAAACATTGTGCCTTTATAAGAGGTTTTATCGTGGATTCGCATATTAAAACCTTCTTTTATTCCCTTGAATTTTTTTTGCATTTTAGCCCCTTAATATATTTTTATTTTTATTTGATCATTTAACATTGTAGTGACTTGAGATTGATCTTGATGATTTATTTTTATGCATGTGTATTGGGATTTTGTTGTTCTAGAAAATTTTATGTCACTTGTTTAATTTTAATTCATTGGTTTAAAAAAATTAAAACTTCAGGGATTGAATTTAAAGCTTAAATAAATGCTTAACTTTTTATGCTAAAATTAGGGATTAATTTACATGATCAAGATTAAAATTAATGTCCCTTTTTTTTATATATCACACAACTTTTTTTTTCTAATACAATCCTTTTATGTTGTCTTTATTTGGAATTTGACTTGGTAGTTTATTTTAGTTGTATAGATACAGGGATCTTGTAATATCAAGAGAAAATTTTAGTGCTCAGTCAATATTTGTTTAAATAAAATAAAATAAAATTATATTGAAATAAAATAATTAAGACTTAAATGATGAAGATTGAAACTAAAATAAATATGGTGAGATGAAATCAGCAAGCACAACAACTTGATTAACACATCAATGTGTAAATGCAAGTTGTTATGTTCTAGCAACTCATACAACGTTTTTAGATGGCCAATCACTAGCTTTATTTGTGGCATTAGAAGTGGTGTAATGAGAGATATTAGATGACATGATGTATATCGATGGAGCTCTAAAAGCATTTTTTCTTTTACTCCCTCTTTTTTTTCTACTCTTCTTAGGATTTATATTAGCTTAGTCAAAAGTAAAAGGTGTTCTGTGATTTGATTTTTATATCAAATTTATTTTTTATTTTTTATTTTTATTTTTTACTTTGTATCTTTAAAAAAAAATAAAAGAAATTGTGCTTCGTAAATCCATGACTCGAATCATGGATTTAAAATGTTAGTCTAAAATGATATTGATCCTTTTCTCATATTTATTTTTTATGCTATTTTTTTTAATTTTATTATTTAATATTGAATTTGTTAGAAATTAGGCTTCGTGATTTTCTTCGCTTTTCTCTCTACAAGATGATCTTTGTCTTACGATATATATGTTATAAGTTTAATGAGTTTAGCAAGTTAGTCAATGTTAATATAGATATACCTTTCATGTTGTTTTTGTAAGATTGAATATTTTTTCAGAATCAGCCTTAAACATTGGATTGGTTTAAGAATTAGGCTTCATAATTTTACTTATTTTATCTTTTATTAAGTTATCTCGTTCACATGATCCGACTTAAGGGATTCAGGGGATTTACTTAATTTTGTTGGTGTTTTGTTTTGTATTTTTTTTTTGTTCCATCTTTCTATATTTGGAATGTTACGGGCTGATTATCATAATTATTTTTTTTAATTTATATTTTATAGAGTTATTTCAAACTCATAACTCATGTTATATGTTTAACACATTAATTCAAGTTGACTCATCTTGTTTTTTTGTGTATCTTTTTTTTTGTAATCTTGTCTCTTATAATTGAGTTTTTTAAGAATTGAGTTTTTTAATTTATTTTTTTATAAATATTTTTTAATAATCATGTCATATGTAATCATAGTTATTTTTTTAATTTTTTTTCAATTTATAATCACTATTTTTTTATTGTGTGTAATTAAATGAAACTAATTTATTTAACTCCATGAGTCTAAAACATGAGTTGTTTAATTCTTTTATTTTTTTTACATGTAATTATAATTGTTAACATGTATTGAAAGTACACTGGAAGCAATTATTTTTAAGAGGAGCATACTCTTGGTAGCAAAACCATTTAACACACTGTATAATTTTGAAAAATCTTTGTGAGGTTTTCGTTTATTCACTGCCCAACATTTTACCGTCAATGCAGGGGTGTTTATTTTTACAGTTGAAATTAAATTTTGTGATTTATAAATTATTATTTTGTTTTAAATTATTATTTTTGTTTTTAAATAGTTTTGGTATACCGTATAAAAAATGATATATAAAAAATATTATTTTTAAGTGTTTTTTGAACGAAACATATTAAAAATAATTACTGCTATATTCTTAAATATTAACTAAAAGTGTCAGACGAAATAATATTAACTACCAGTAAGATATTAAAATAATTATTTATGTAATTCTAAAAGGTATAACTAATTGGTTAGACTTTTCTGTTTATTACCCTGAGATTACTAATTTGAATTCTATAAATTTTAAAATTATTAAAAATTTATATAATTATTAATTTTAAAGCTCATAAAATTAATTAAAATATATATAAATTGATCAATAATTTATTAAAATGATAATTATTTATTAACTAAGTTAACTATTTGTATATAAAAATAACTTGCAGCCTCAATCCCATTTTGCATTGAAAAGAAAAATATTCAAAAAATAAAACATTCACAAGGAGCTTAGCTTGGTGAGTTCATAATTAAGCCATTCATTAAATAAAACACGATACTATTCTATGATTTTGCTATTGACTTGTGCTCTGTGTAACGAAGAGATTAAAAGTATTCCTCCAATTATTATAATTACTGTGAAATTCCTCTGATTTTTATTTTGTTTTTAGTAATATAAATATTTAAATTAATTTTCATATACCTCAATTAATCTAACATACTAAAATTCTCTAATTATTATAATTACTACTACTGCCAAATTCCTCCAATTATTTACGACAACCATTTCATTTTTCAACATAATTTAGTGCAAGTTCACTCTCTCTAGACAATCTCCCAAGCGGTGTGTTCACACTCGCACCCCCACGACAGCAATTTTTCGAGAGTGGTCTCTCTTTACCTACTCTTCTCTCTGTTAAAAGTCCAAAACTCAAACAAAATACAAGGTAACAATAATTTCTTGCTGTTTATCTTCTGTCTCTTTACAGTCTCTCTCTGTTCCTTTCTATTCCAATCTGGCTGGCCGTCCCTTAACGCGTTCACGCGTATTACTTGTTTCCTCTTTGTGGGTTACCAGTATATATATCCCTTTCTTCGCCTTCCTTCCATTAGCAGGTGCAGTTCCCATTATTTTCTCTGCATCTGTATTTCTCCATTTGTATTTCTTTTTCATTATTGTTTCATCCTCTCTGATCAAAATAAAAACCACCCACTCTTCTTTTCAAGTCAAGACAACCAATACCTATCTATTTCAAGAAACTCCAAGTATCACCCATGAAACACGACACATAATAGAACCCCCAAGGAGATCGAAAGAAAATGCCATCACTACAGGATGAGCTATTCCCTTCAACACCTGGTAAGTTCAAGATCGATCGAGCCCACACCATGAATCGCCACTTCCACCGTTGCTTCGCTTCCACGAGCACCATGTTCTTGTGGGCACTTTTCTTGGTTGCTTTAACGGCGTCGTATTTGAGTTTCCAATCTTTTGTCTATACCGGTAGCCGGTATTTCACCGCTTCTTGGGGTGGTATTCTGTGGGAGAAACAAATCCGCCATTCTGCCCAGATACACCGTTCTAACGGCATGTCTGTTCTTGTTACCGGAGCAGCCGGTTTCGTTGGAAGCCACGTCTCTTTAGCTCTCAAGAAACGCGGAGACGGCGTCGTCGGGATAGACAATTTTAACAACTACTACGACCCGTTGTTGAAGAGAGCCCGAAAATCTCTGCTTAACAACCAAGGGATTTTTGTCGTCGAAGGAGATATAAACGACGCGCGGTTAATAGCTACGCTTTTTGATACTGTGGCTTTCACTCACGTTATGCATTTGGCAGCTCAAGCTGGAGTCAGATACGCCATGGAGAATCCACACTCTTACGTGCATTCTAATATAGCCGGCCTGGTCACCCTTCTTGAAGCTTGTAAATCGGCTAACCCTCAGCCGTCTGTCGTTTGGGCTTCATCAAGTTCTGTGTACGGTTTAAATGAAAAGGTTCCTTTCTCTGAGTCTGATCGGACGGACCAGCCGGCTAGTCTTTATGCTGCTACAAAAAAGGCCGGTGAGGAAATTACTCATACCTACAATCATATTTACGGCCTGTCAATCACTGGCTTAAGGTTTTTTACTGTGTACGGTCCATGGGGAAGACCCGATATGGCATACTTTTCTTTCACGAGAAACATTTTACAAGGGAAACCGATTACAGTTTATCGTGGCAAGGATCGGGCTGACTTGGCTCGGGATTTTACTTTTATTGATGATATTGTGAAAGGTTGTGTTGGGTCATTGGATACTTCGGGTAAAAGCACCGGGTCTGGTGGGAAGAAGCGGGGACCCGCTCCTTATCGGATCTTTAATTTGGGTAACACGTCTCCTGTTACGGTACCGACACTCGTGAGCTTACTGGAGAGGCATTTGAAGGTTAAAGCGAAAATGAATTTTGTGGATATGCCTGGAAACGGTGACGTGCCGTTCACTCATGCAAATATTAGTTTGGCCCGCAGAGAACTTGGGTATAAACCGACTACTGATTTGGCAACCGGGTTGAAGAAGTTTGTTAAGTGGTATCTCTCTCACTACGGATATAATCATGGGAAAGCCGTAAATTAGATTTTTTATTTTTGGCTGCTTCGCTGTTTTTCCATTAAAAAAAAAAAAAGACCAATGGGAAGCAGAAAATCTGACATGGTCGGAAAAGTAAAAAAAGGGAAAAGACACGTTATTCTTTCCTTGGAGGGGCAAACCTCAATTTTGTTGTTTATTTATTTATTATTTTTAATGTAAAGGAAGATTATTCACTTGACACATTCGATGGTAATATTTCTTTTCCTTTTTCACTGCGTGGAGGACATTAGTGAAAAGTAAGGGGGTTGGTTTTGGTTGATTGCAAGCGAAATAATGATTATTTTTTTTTATGGTATTGGTAATGTTGTAATTAGAGTTAGACATGTTTGTGAGATTTTTCTCTCTATTCTTTTTCTCATTTATTTAATTATTTTTTTAGATATTGCTATTTTAAAAACACACGCGCGCTAATAAGCAAGAATAACAAAATCTATGCTGGGTCGACCAAAATGACAACGTACGGCTACAACTGGATTAGGGCTTTAGATCGATCCTTTGAGATTCACTGCTTGCCTTGCCGACAATGATGCGAACGTGAAAGCGTTTGATGGATGGGCTTGTGTACTTATGGGCTTTGTTGTGGGTCCTTCGTACTGTTACTGTACCCTTTTTTTCTCTCTTTTTTAAAATATTTTTTAGTGTTTTTTAAATTATTTTAATTTTAAAAATATTTTTTTAAAAAAATATATTATTTAAATAAAAACTCTTTATCTTGTTGGTTAATCTTTCACGGTCTTTATTGTCTAAATCAGCAAGTAGTAATGGTGCTAATACACTCCAACTGAACATCACAATGATAGCTGAAGCTCTTTTGGGTTTTTGTAGGGATGAAGAAGAATCCAATGGAAGGTTGCAGAAACAGTGGGTGGAATTGCAAATAAAAAATGAAATAAAAGAAAAGGAGAAAAGCCACCGACAGCTTTGATTGGCTAGCATGTGGGAATGTTTGGGAGGGTAATCAGAGTATGGATAAACAATTATAAAAGGTTGGCTCTGGATAGGAATATCGGAGCCACAGCTGTACTTTTTTCAATTTCTGTACAGTGGATTCACCTTCTTGAATTCTATACACGTCAAATTAGATGAAAGCCCCCGTCCGTTTCATAATGAAGACATCTCATCCACCGACACGAAATCTTTGTATTTAAATTTACAAAACATTAAATATGTGAGGAATTGATAACATATGTTTATCCTTTTATTCATATTGATGCTAAATACATTTTATTTTAATTTTTAAATTTTATTTATATTTTTTTTCTACCAAGTAATGATATCGATGATCATGCCATGAATTTAAATAATAATTATTAAAAGACACTCAATGTTGCAAAACTAAACCATCAAGAACAATAAATTAGACATTTCCTATTTGATATAGCTTATTTTAAAGTAAATGGATACTAGACTAGGACGATGACCTTTTTATATATATTTTTATCTCTTAATGTTAATTTTTTCTAGAGTTATTTTAAATTTTAAATTTATTTAAAAATAAATTTCTTAAATTGATTTTCAAGCTTACCTTTATTGAAGCTCCTTTGTTTTATCACCTCTATGATGAAGTTATGATTCAAAGAGCTATTATTTTAATAAAGTAAGCTTTATGGCTATTATGAATAAATATATACTATAGATGTCTAGGAAAAAAAACTTTAATGTTACGTAAATATTTTCTAATTAGAGTTGCTAGTTTTTCATAGTTTAAAAACTATTTTTTATATCTAATCAATTAAAGGTTTTGGTAGAGCAAGAGCAATGAGGCATTTGTCAGGAGAGTTTTGGAAAACTACAGTGCAACTAGCTAATTTTAAATTAATTAATACTTTATTATTGTAAAATGATATTCTTTTATTTTTTTATCTAATTACTATTTATTAAATTTATGTACCATGTTGGGTGATTTTTGGTACACTG
The DNA here is from genome assembly GCA_015708895.1 of Populus ilicifolia. Taxonomy (NCBI): domain Eukaryota; kingdom Viridiplantae; phylum Streptophyta; class Magnoliopsida; order Malpighiales; family Salicaceae; genus Populus; species Populus ilicifolia. Next base: position 83,979 of record SRLM01002116.1, on the reverse strand, counting down.
CATATAAACAAACAATTAAAAATGTTAAGTTAGATAATATAAAGAAGTGGAAAAGCTATAAACTGAGTATGTCATATAGCATAAGTGAGATTATATTAACAATTATTGATCTCAAAAACTTTTACAAAGCATTTATGATTTGGTATATAAAATTAAAATAAAAAACTCATGGTTTGATAAGCAAGCATACCAAATGAATGATTTCATTTATCAACCATGCAGAACATTTAATAATAGCTTTTTTATATATTTTTTTATTTTTTTATTGAATTTTTAATTACATGTTTATTTGTGAGACTTTTAAAAAACTATTTAATTTACAAAAAAAAAACATCTTGGGTAAGAATTGAATGAGAAAACTTGTAAAAAATAAGGATAGGGGAAAAAAAAATATTGACACAAAGGTGGAAGTCTAGTTGTAAGTTTTTTTTATATATAATTATCATTAGTTTAAAATTGTTTATGTGCATTAACAATATAAAATATAATTGAATTTAGAAAATTTACTTTTTATTTTATTTTATTTTATTTTAGACATATAGTATCAACATGTTTGTAAAATTTAGCGAAAACACTTCCATCCATCCTCTTCGTAATTCTCAAGTGTAGTTGGAAAATCAACTCTAGTGGAGTAACATGAGAAAACTCATGTAAAAAAAAAGGATATGGGAAAAGAGAAAAAAATTATCAATACAAGGGCAAAAGTGTTGTTGTAAGTTTTTTTTATAGTTATCATTGATATAAAATTGTTTATTTGTGTTAATAATATAAAATATAATTGAATTTATGAAATTTACTTATTTTTTAAATAATTTATATGAGACTTATAACGCTAATATGGTTGTAAAAATTAGCAAAGATATTTTCACCCATTCTCTTTATGATTATCAGGTATGATTGAAGGTTGTTAGAAGTGATAGATCTAATAAAAATTAAATTTATAGTTTGCTTATAACATTAGCTCGAGAACTGAGCACGGGATACATTGTTTTAATTATAGTCATATCATATTTCATGGTAAGTTATATTGCTTAGGAATTTAATGATATTATCCATAAGCGGTTTTAGAAACAAATAACTATTGAGATGAAGAATATAAAAGGAAAACACCTATAAGAAAATTTGATGTATTAGGCTCAACTAAGTGCAGCTATAAGTATACCTTTTCCTTTTCCTATTAGATATTGTGGTTCAAAATCTTTTCCTCTGTTTCCACCTTATCTTTTTAGCACATCTAATGTGATGTATCATGTATATATACTTCACCTTGTTGATTTGATTATATTTTAATTGAAACTTTAATGGTTTCTTGGTATAAATTTAATATATTGCTTATATCTACTTTTTTTTTAAATATTTGTGTATGAAATTTTGTTTATCTTATTATTGTCCACTATTTATATGAATTTATTACTTAAATCTTCCAATTATGTAAACTTATAGGTTTAAATAATCCATTTTAGCATTATTCATTATAAAATTTGTTTAAGTTTATTTTTGGAGATGCTTTTTCATTGTGATTGTGGATTTATTATAAGCAATTGATTGTTGACTTAGGGATTGTAACAAAAAAAAATCTTTAATGGAATTGTGGATAGAAATGCAGTTCCACTAGCATTTTCACTAGAAATTTCACATTTATTTTAGAATTTTTTGTGAGCTCACAAAATGTGTAGCAACTTATCAATAGAATAATTGATGAAAAATTATATCTAGATTTTTTTTTGATAAAATTGCTAACAAAATAGAAAATCAGACAAGATGTTTTATGAAAATAGTATTTTATTACTGATTCCACTAACATCTTTCAATACCAACAAAATCCTCATTATATGTTAACGAAATATTCCATCATTATTTTCAAGGTTTTTAGCAATGAGTGGTATAGCTAACAAAATAAAAAAGGTACTTAATTTTATAGAGATGATTTCTATATAAAGTTAATCATTTTTATAATTAAATGTCATGCCTAAAAGGAATTTTCTTATAAAAAATAAAAATGTCAAACATTAAGCAGATTATTATTCATTCTTCATCTCTTTCACTCTTTTTTTTTATCATTTATTTTAGTTTACTCAAGCCTTTATTGCATGTAATAGAGTTATTAAAATCTCAAACGAATCTCGGACTTCTCACAATTGATTATATGTTGAAGTATCTAAGCTTAATTAATAGGTAGAGGTATCCGAACTTGGTATTCCCTATAAAAAAAAAAGAGTCTTTTATGCACTTAAAGTAACCTTGGATGCTTAAGCTAGTAAAACATAAAGAATATAAGAAAGCTAAAAAAAAATAGTAGGACAGTAAATTTAAAGTAAAGGTTATATACGTGTTTTTTTTAATGATTTCATGTGTTGATGGGGTCCTAGGTATTTATACAATCTAGTAAACGAGATCATATGACTTGCTTGACAACAACGAGTTAGGTGGTAGACTGGTATTTTCATAAAAGAAATCATGAAAAGAAGTTGTATTACCATTGAAAATTATTGAATTGATTAAAGAAAATAAAAATAAGTCATATAGCTCAACAAATAAAATAATTTGATTACTTAGGCTAACATGTAGCCAAAATAATATTTTTCTAACCAAGATGCATACTAATAAAATAATTAGTACAATGATTAGCGTGTGAAGATTCTATAGGCTTTGATGGCTTTTACAATTATAAAGTGTCATACTAACATATTTAAGGTTATAAGAACACATGTGTAAGCATTGTTTTATGTGCTGGAGACTTATTCGGCCTTATTTGGAATTTATATGGGGTTGAGATTGGGTCAATCTATATCTGACCATATATATTTTTTGTTGGCTTAATATTAGGATGGAGCCCAACTAAAATAGTTAATGGTTAGACCATGTTTGACTAGACATATATTTTGTTTAGACTAGGATTAGGATATAGCTCAACAATAGTAGCTAATAGTTATATCGAGGCCTAAACCAAGTAGCTGGACAACTTTGCTACCTAATTTAGTTGTTGTGCTTAGTCCCAATCAATATAACCTAACAACAAAGTTACATGGTCTATGGATGGTCGAGCTTACCTAAATATATTAAGCAACAAAGTTTTGGATACATGTTAGGCCAAAACCTATATTGGACAACTTATTATCTAATTTATCTTTTTTTTTAAATTAATAGAATTATCATTATAGATTTATATATATATATATATATAATGGTAAATTACTCTAAGCATCTTATGGGATGGTCTCTCTTTTTTTTTTACAATGTAATCAAGTTTTTGAATATTGCATATTGCAACATTTATCAAAGAAAATTTTAAATATCAACAAAAAATAATAATGCCCTCGTATATATTAAAATATGAAAGTTAACAATTACCATTTAACTAAAGCTCTTTCTTTTTGTTAACCTTCTCTTTTATCTTATGCCTTTTCTATTAAACACAAATATAGTAAAAAATTCAAATACAAATCCACTAGATGAGGTCATAAGAATTGGTTGAAGATAAATGATATTTGATTTTAATGTTACGAGAAAAAAAGAAATGTCAATTACATTGATTGCCAAGAACTTATCAATAATTATGTCATCTTTGATTCAAGAATTATGATAACAAATTGGCTTAAAAAGAAAAGGTTTTTGATCCAATGTCTTTTTGGATTTAAACTTTAGGTATCCAACAATGCATTCTACTTTGAAAATACCATTCTTATCCTTTAAATGATATAGGAGACCACTATTAAAGTTCTAGCATTCAAAAGTTGATGTCTAAACAACGACCTTACCATTATAAGGAGAGTTAAGCTACGGGATGACAGCTATATAGGAGAGACAAGGAGATAAGATAGAAAATAATGAAGGCTAGTTTTTTTTTCTATTGTTGTTATTTGTTATTGTATTTTGAAAAAAAAGTGCTTTTTAGTCATTATTTCAAATATAATGATAGTATTGTAAATAAATACAATTTTTTTCTGCTTTTTTCTAGCGCCAACTCTTAAGGATGTAAAGTATTATTGGCCTTTAGATTTTAGGTTGCAAAGTGTAATATTTGAAAGCTTGGTTACAAAGTGAAAAAAAATGACCAAGCCACATGATGCTCAAAGTAATTTACCAAAAAACAACCTTTATCTTATAAGAACCTTTACAATGTTAGTCTTGTTTTAGTGATGTAATTAACTGATATACTTCTAGCTATTACTACAACATTACAAAAGGATGCATGTCATATAAAAGATATTGACTTTTTACATGATATATGATACGATAAAAAAATCAATGTCTTTTCTTGACTGTATGAGTATCAAAGTAATAAATAACCGAACAAAACTAGGGTCGAATCATATGGAGATTAATTGTATAAATTATTAATAATAACAATAATAATAAATTAAAAAGAACTATGTAAGAATAATGTAAAGATTAAACAATAAAAACAAATATCAAGATTAGAGGATACATTAATGGTATTTCAAACAAGTATAATATAAACTCCTTTTATTACTCAACTGGAAACCATACACAAATGAGGTTTCAATCAAATTATAAATGGTTAACATGATTGTATTAATTATCTTATTCGAATAATGTTAATACTTGTAAATGTAGTATTCATGATTATAACTTACGTTAATAACAAATTATGTTCCTTTTATAGCACAAGTGTCGGTTATACCATATAGTTAGGTTATGAAAGTGTCAAGCATTTGTTGTATCAAATGTTACACAACACAAATCTAGATTAACCATTTAACAAGCAAAGTATTAAAAGTGAACAAAATAATAAATACAAAACATATTAGTATCAAACATTAAAGTCCATGTTGAGTTTATACTATATTTACTCTTACACCATTAGTGTAACTTTTTCACATTGATATAATAAACTTAACTAAATATAATAAAAGAGAGAAATATAAATAAACAAGATAAAAGATAAGAACATAAATAAGATAAAAGTTAACTAAGTAAAGGAAAGAATATGAGAAGCATAAACAAGAGATTAATATAAGCAAAACTTAAGCATTACAATAAAAGAGAGAGCAAGAAATAGGCTAAAATTAAGAATTATTGATTTGTTGATTAATTGTTGAATGAGTGCTCATATCTTGACTTGGTGATAGTCCTTATCTTTTTGTTTGAATAATACATCATTGCTAAAGTTATTTTGACTTCTAAAACTCTAGATATGACCTGAACGTTAAATAATATCTAGGCTGTAGGACAGATTCAGACTTCTTAGTTGTTACTAAGATTTGAACTTCCAAATAATATAACTGACTCTTGCATTCCTATGGATATGTTAGGCCTATATCTTAGCTTTCCACCCATATATATCAGATCCAAATTCAAGTTCTACAGCTCCAGATTTGACCCAATGACTGAATAGTATTTTAATTTGGACTAAACCGATCTCTCTTTTTTAAGCTTCACTCTTTTTGTATCTTCTTATTTTTAGTAGTTGAACTTATCAATCAATCATTTGATTTATATGATAGACTTGCATTTAAGATGAACATTTACTATAAATTAAAAATATCTTATAGTATTAGACTTGTTATTATAAAACATGTTTTAGTTGAGTAATTGATGCTTCAAGTGTACAATGCTGATGTAAAACTTTGATAAAAATATATTTTTAAGCACTAATTACTACACTATCATTTAATAGGAAAAAGAAGGGAAAAAATAGTAATAGATAATAAAAATATTATAAATCATCTAATTGGTAAATTTATCAATAATTTTCATATTAATTATATGATTGGATTGTTCATAATTTTTCTCATGATTTACACATGTTAATTTCTCATTTGAATAACACAAAAAAAACTTAATGTCTTATGAAATTGCATCTTGTAACTTATCTATCTATTTATATATATATTTGATAATTCTTATGATTTTTAAAAAACACATAAATAGGTAAGGTGCTTGTATTCTAAAGGCTTCAATACAAAAGTGAAATACAAATTCTTAAGAAAACTATAAAGTTTGAATAAAGAAACCTAATAGATAAAAATTATATGGATCAAAAAGATTGAGCATTTCTTATTTTACCACTAATGCACTTGAAAAATGGATCCCATGTAGAGAGGTTATTATAATCTCCATATATATTCCATAAATAAATATATAAGTAACACCTAACCTAAAAAGGAAGTAAAAGAAAAAAAATACTTTAATGCTATGAAAATAGATATAATCTTTAGAGAAACAACATTATCTCTCCTTGTAACTTAAAAAGTCTAAAAAGATAGGCAAAAAAAAAAAAGAAAAAAGAGTTGTCTAGGAAAAGACTAAGGAGAAAAAAAAGAAGAGACCAACTTAGAAATCAATAAGGAAAAAAAGAAAGAAAGAAAGAAAGGGAGGCTACTAAAATGCCATTATAGCTTTTTAAGCTACACGTATTGGATCAAAAAGAAAATCTTGTTAAGAGACATCCAATAAAGACCACCATTAAAGATGGAAAGAATCCACGCGTGTTGCCCAAAAATGATGATTGTCTCATTCACTAGCATGTGTATTACATGCATTAAACTTTTTCTTTTCTTTTCTTTGATTTATTCTTTAGTTCTTTAACAAATCTGTAATTCGATCTCTAAATTAGCTTAATTGGATAACATGCAAGAAAGACTTTTTTTTATGATTTAGTCCCTAATTCTTCGCTAACTTTTCAATTAAATCCTTAAATTATCTTAACTGGAAAACATGCAATGAATGAAAAAAGAATTAAAAATATTTTCACACTGCTTAACCAACTACTAGAACCATATAACACTCACTTGGTTCTCCAATCTATAAAATTGTCATTATGATGCCTATCATAAAATTGTTATTAGAAGCCTAAATGATATTATAAGTTATTAAAGAAACACTTACATAAATAATTTGTTCTATAAGTTACCTATAATCTAAAATTAATTATTCTCCCTAATTATATTGTATGGCATGTTTGCGACTATTTTTTTTTAGATAATTTCATATGAATTGAGATGTATAAATATTTAAAAACACTACATAATAATCATAAATAAAAATACAAAATCATATACAATAATCACAACATATACATTCATACGCTTTTTATCTTTTTACTATATATGTTTGTTAAATTAAATATTAAACGGTCCTTTATCTTAATAAAAGAACTTGTTTTGCAAGAATTTATAAGCCACAAGCCCAACCTAACTTAAAAGAAATGCTACAAAACTCATAGCACCAATCCTAGAAAAGCCTAATTTTAATTTGAAGTTTATTTTTAACTTCATCAATGATGCTATTTGTGGGAAATCAAAGAGAATTTAGATAATTTCTTTTTACATTTTACTAAGTTTTTCCATGACCAATAACTTAGAAACACCAAAATATGAGAGTGTAATTGATATCCTTATCAGAAATATATTAGCTTTTCCATAACTCTAACAAATTATTTATAAAATAAATTGCTCATACAAGTAGTTCTAACTACCCTAAAACATCTTTGAACTTTTTCACTCCCTCAACAAATGACATAACAGCTAGCTCCAATATAAATACTACCAAATATATATAAACAATTTTATTTGGCTTATAAAGCATCTATAGATAGAGAAATGGTTGTTGTCATCAATTCACATCCAAATCTTACTCATATACTCTTTATAAAATAAAATTTCAATATGAGATGAGGTTAATAATGACATGAGGTATTGAGAATGACTATTATATTTACCAAGTGAGAGATTATCTACCTTTTAATGAAGTGTTACACACCTGTCTCTCTAAAAATTATGTGTATGAAAAGAATTTAAACAACTATAATCGATGTATAGACTTAAAAGAACATATATAAATTATATAAAGCTACCTAGAGCTTATAATACAAGATAATGATGCTATGTGCAAAATATTTTTTATGATATTTTATGGGTTTGCTTGGGTATAGTACCATAAATTATAATTTGGCTCTATTATTAACTTTCACAATTTCTATATCAAACTCACCTCCTACTTTAGCATAAACATACTAGCTAAATTTAAGCTTTTAACCATCACACAACAAGAAGATGAAAACACTATGGCATATTTAAAAACATTTGATGAGCAAATGCTGAATATGAAAGATCTACTCCAACCTATTGTTATGAAGGCCCTAATTAATGAGGTCCATAACTATATTATATAGGAAAGACTATACACATTCCCCAGTCAAACTCTTTTTTAAGTTAAACAATTAATAAAAAGTATATCCTTGTAAAACGACTAAGTATGAGCAAATAAGGACACATTTAATTTTAACAAGAAATAAAAAAAAATATTTTCAACACAACCGATCTCTTACCAATCATATGGCATCTAAAAAGAATCCAAAAGGGTCCATTCATATTTAACTGATGTTTTTTAAGCTTATGACTATGCTTTTAAACACCACTCATATTAAGGCATCAGTTATATTAAAAAAAGAAAACTTATGCAATACGTCTTATGATAAGCGATGTGAACATACAAAGCTATAATAAAATTTATCAATTTCATCAAGATAATGGACACATTACCAAGGATTGATATACCATAATAAGATATAAAAAGATCAATTATTAAGGTTTACTTCTAATAGTTTGTTAGGAAAGAAATACAACCCAAAAGGAAGAATTGGTTGGTGCTTACCATAATGCATTTCTAAAGATCAAATAATTTTCAAGAATTATACCTCCATTTGTATAACAAAATTATTTAATATGTTTAATAAAAAAAGAATATTGTCTCTTCTATTAGTCTTCATATGTTTTTTTATAGTATTTCTCATCTTTATGTATCTATACAAATTCTCCAAAACATTTTTAAATAATGCATAAACAATTTTTTCAATTATAAACACCTTATTCTAACACATTCAATTACTCATTTTCATATACTATGATCTGGCTTAATTTTCAGACATTCTCCATAAAAAAATTAATCTTTAAAATAGATCTTTATATCTCTAAATAAAATATTCATGTCTTCGTATAATTATCTTGTAAAACATTCATCATATAAATTTCTCTATGAATTCTTTTTTTTCCCCCACCTGGAACAATAGGTTTGTTATTCTCTCTTTAGGCCGGTATAATACCTAGCCCTAATATAAAAAATACATCTAGGGAAAACTTAGGAACACCTTCATTCATGTTATCACAACACTCACCAATACACGGCTTTTTCCTAAGCACAAAATATTATTTCTATTCATCTTAAATGCTAAAACCCTTGATAAGACCTAAGGATATTAGGGGTTATCTCACCTATAAATTTAATTATTATTTTTTAAGTAATTAGAAAGTTATAAAAATTCTCCATGTTTTTTTACCATCTATATCTAATTTTTTATTTGGGCATGAGCAACCTCTTCAACTAAACTTTTCATTCAAACTTATTCACTTTAATAAAATATACAACCAAAAAACTAAAAAGAGCCTTATACTCCTCTCTTAACATGACTCTTTATAATATGTTTTCTAACCTATTATTTGTTGTAGCATACTACACTATTAACTCCTTAGTTTCAAGAGAAAAATATAAAATTTTAAAAAATTGCACATAATTATAAAAAACTATATAGGCAATTTATTAGGCCAAAAGGCAGGCCTAGAAAAGAAAAAGAAAGGAAAGAAAGTTTTCTAGAAAGAGAAAGAAAAAAAAAAGATAATAGACCTATTTAAAAACTAAAGATAAGAGAGTAAAAAAAAAAATGGAGATAAAGACAAGTAGTTAGAACATCGCTCTTCTAGCTATAAGGTTTAAACCAAGAGTAAGATCTTATTGAGATGAATCCAACAACTACAATAAAGACCACTTTCAAAGGTTAGATGAAGTTATATTTGTCAACAAAGACTATAGTTGTCTTACATATTAATGTTTATATTACATATGCCTAATCTACTTTCTTTTTTTCTTTCAATTTAGTCATTTTTCTTTATCAACTCTTCGATTCAATCCCTAAATTAGCTTAATTAGACAACTTGTGAGGAAGATTCTTTTTTTTCTAATTCGATTTATGATTGTTCAATAACTCTTCAATTTAGTCCACAAATTAGCTTAACTGGACAACATGTAAGTGAGTGAATGTGTGTTGCATGCATGTATATGAATTTATTAAAAATAATAATTACTAAAAAATTATAGCAATTTATTTACCAACATGATTAGAAATTAGAAATATATTTTTTGTGTTATATATTGAAAACTGTATGTCTTTCTTGCAAAAATAGAAAGGGGTAACGAGTTTTCTTGTATAATATAATGTTTTATTTACATTGTACAAATATGTAAATTATAGTACGCGAACAAAATTTTTATTTAGATGCTATATCTTTTAGTGAAATAATATGATATTAGAGTGAATCTCAGGGTTATTTCTAATTATATGTGATGTGTACATAGTTTATAAACGGTATATGTGTGCATGGATATATAAATCTTTGTTTCAATTCTTTTTTATAAATAAAAAAAATTTCTCAAATGAATAACATAAATTTTATGGATAATTTATTCCTTTGGAGTAAAAATTAATACAAGACAATAACAAAATATTTTCTATAAAAAAATAAGGATACAATTCAATAATTTGATGAACTTTGATATAGTTTTGTTTGTATTTAATATTGTTTTTAGGGTTATTTTTAAGTATTTTTAGTTTTTTATAGGAAAATAAAACGCTAATAATATAAAATATAGGTTAGGAGTGATTTAAAAATTTTATTCTATGTTTTGTAAGGTTTTATATGGTTGATAAATAGAAAAATAAAACTTTTTAGGTTTTAAAAATTTCATTCATTTTTTTTTCTCCTACTTAGAGGTGAGGTGACATTTGTATATTAATATTGGAGATATGCTTTAATGTTAATAATATATTAAAGGTATAATAGTTAATAAAGAATTTGAAGGATCGGTGCTGTTATGCTTTTATATATAATTATGAATTATAAACTTTTATTTTAAAAAAATACATGGTATAGCTTGGACCTTGGGCTATATGGCACAATCTTTGTGGGTGTGTTTGTAGAATATTATTCTTCACGTTACACATTGTGTGTCTGAATAAATTTATTTTAACGAAAAAAATAAAAAATTATAGATGACAAAAAAAATGCAAGAACATGGATTCAAAATTAATTTATCATGGTGACATATCGAAGTTAACCCTAATTAATATAAAAAACTCATTATCCAAGCCTTAAGGCTATGATTACAATATAAAAAAATAAATTAAAACCAATTAATTATATATATATATAAAAAACAAGATATAAAACAAAAACTAAATCAAAATATATATTAAAAAAATTAAAATTAAAATATATTAAATCGATTTTTATTTTATAACTTAACTCATTAAACATGTTATTTAGATTGTTGACTCTATTGGGTTAAATAATTTTTTTATAAATTGTTTAACCCAAATTGTTTTTACCTAAATATATGATAACAAAAATAAAAATTTTTTATTTAAAAAATAAAAAAAAATAAATTAAATAACAAAAAAAATAATAACATATTGAATTAATCTAAATTTGTAGTGTTATCTATCAAACCTACAACTTTGATCATAAATTTCATCGAGTTTAATAATTTTTTAAAATTTTTCTAAATATATTAAAACAAATAAAAAAAAGAATTTTTTTTAAAAAATAATTGATATAATTGGAAGGAGCAAAATTAAAAAACATAAAAATTATAAAAAAAAACTAGCCGCATGAGCTTTCAGCCAAAGTTTGATCCTCTATATTTTATATTAGTAATGAGATTTTCTAGTGTTTTATATTTTGATTCTTTATGTTTAATTTTTCTTAAACTTAACAAATTATACTTTTATTTTTGCATGGAATGATCTAATGGAAAAATATAATTGAGAACACAAAAAAGAAACTACAAACGTTTTAGTATATATTATAAAGAAACACAAAAAGAAATTTAGGAGTCTCCAATCTCTTGATCTCATGATTGGCTGCGTTTTAAAGTTCACATTTTTAATTCTTGCAAGCAAATGGAAAAGATCACCAGCTTTTGACAAGAATGATTTACCTGTCTGGATTTCACCCTTTGTCACATGATTATTAGCTTTTCGATTGGTCGAAGAAAAGGCAAAAAGTAGCCTTGCCGTTGCATTTGGTCGATGACGACATCGAAGAATTTCAAATTGAATTTCACAGTTGGTGTGATGGGCTTCAGATAAAAATTATTTTCTAAAATTAGGTCGGGCTACTACCTAGCAAACTTCTTTTTCAAAGTAATAAAAATTTAAGATAAAAAAATTTATTTTTTTATAATATTAAATTTGAATTCTTAATTGTTCATAGGATAACCATTGAAAACTTACATGTTTATTAATTTTAAGGCCCGTGAAATTAGTCATGATACATGTAAACTGATCCAAACACCTATATTAATCTAAAACAAATATAAAAAAATAATATATAATAAAACAAATAAATATGAAAGAGAGTGTATGCTATTATGTGTGATATTATATAATTGTCTATGTTTACTTATTTGGTTATATTATGTATTTGCATATTTCAGGTCCGGTTTTTATATTTTTATTTTTAATATATTTTTACTTTAAAATTAAATAAATTAAAAAATAAAGAGCTACAGGATAGGAAAGTGAAAAAACATAAAACAACATAAATATAAAAGTTTGAGTTCCTCTCCAACACAACTAAGAGTTAAGGAGATAGGCAAATAAGAGATAAACAGTTAGAAGAATCAAGATAAGTGAAAAATAAATGGAGAAATATCTATCTATAGACAAGGTAGTACAAAAGTTTCAACAAAGCATACCCTAAAAATAAATAGAGAGAGAAAATACCCATATAAAAAACACCAACATCAAAAATTCAAAAAAAAATTAATAAAAAACAGTCTATACAAATAAAAATCCCTTGTCTTAACAACCACCATTAGAGCTAGGACTGAGCATTTTTAATTTGATCTGGTTTTAGATTAAAATAAACAACCAAACTGATTTTTTTTTTTTAGTTTTGGAATCGAACCAAACTGAAAACTAGTTCATATCAATTAATTTTAATTCAATTTAGTTCAGTTCAGGTTTTTTTCCTTTCAAATCGGTTCAAACCAAAATTATTCTGGTTGAGTTTTTTCTAGGTTTTTTATCAACATCATTTTTCAACAATTTTGTTTTGCACTTGCTTTCATTTTCCATAAAATCAACTTCAATTTCTATTTTGATAGATCCTTGCCCACAAGTTAAACTCAGCAAAAAAATAAACACAACAAAACAAAAAAGATATCCTTGGCTATGACGGCTTTCTTTACGGTTAGGTTAGCTAGCCCGCTCTTTCCTGTTCTTCAAACCCAATGAGTTTAGGGTGCCATCGCACCTCTTTAATTAGAATAGATCTTGATTTAGTGTCCTTTCTTTCTGGGTTTTGAAATTTCCTGAAAAGTGCGAAAGCCTAAGATAATTTTAATAAGCAATTTCAAATACTACTTACAAAAATTTGTAATAGGATAGCCTCAAGATTGGAATTTCTAAACCTTTCTTTGCATATTCCTGCGCCATCTGAGATGAGAGATGAGAGACAAAGAACATGGATGAGAAGGAGATAGATTTGAGAGATGAGAGATAAGAGGCAGAGAACATGGAGAATAAGACAGTTTTGAGAGATAAAAAACAAAGAAAAGGGAAAGGATGCGGTTAAGAAAGTAAGAATGGTGATTAGGATTAGAAAATATGCTATTTATATTTTTTTTCAAGAGCCAGTTTAATTGAACTGGATCGGTTCGGTTCGATTCAATTGATTTAAAACTTGAGAAACTAAAATTAAATCGAACCCGAAATATTTTGTAATTTTTTAATCGGTTTAATAAGTTTTTTTTTTTTTCACGGTTTGGTTTTTTTAATTATTTTTTTTATTTTCTTAGTTTTTTAATTTTTTTTATTTACCCTAACTGGAGTCCATCCGGAACAACCCTAATAGCAACAAGACAAACATGGACTTATTACTCAACCAATCTCTGCCTTCATCGGTAATGAAGCTCGATGGAAGCAGCCCCGATGATGGTGAAGTGGTAAATAGAAAATAGATTTTAGCTGACACTCTTAAAGGTTTGACCTCCAGCCATGAATAATGGTGAACTACAGGCATCGTAATAGAGAAGTTGAGGAAGAAAAGGTGCACCTGATCCATTAATCCACGCCTCATCCGGGTCATTTGAGCATGCAGATCAATCATCAGTAGTTTGCCAGCCTCTAACACGTGTAAAACACACACCTCCATTGTTCTTTTTTCCTTGTTCCCAGAGCGTACACGCCACACTGCCATTTCTTGCATTTGTCTTAGGGTAAAAAAAGTCATTTGGTTCTCTTGGGTATTATTAAAATGCTTATTTGCATGATTTTCATGTTTGATGTGTTTTTTTTTATGTTTTCACATTGTGATTTGTGTGATTAATATGTGAGTATATTGTTGTAATCTAATTTTATATTATTCTTTAAAAAATACTGTTTTTTTCAAAATAAAGTAAAAAATCATAATATAAAGAAATCAGATCAAAGAGAGCTTAAAAAATAAAAAAAATCAAGCTGTATTTTTTTAAGAAAATTCAAAGCCTAATTGTATCTTATTATATCTAAAAATAAATAAAAATTCAAATTTAAGTTCAAATTGAATGATTATTAGACGAATTTGCATAAAAATTGAGTCCAATGACATAATTAAATTTTTAATAAGTCAATTTGATTTAATTATGAGTCAAATTAAATTTTAATTATATTTAAGAATTAATTTGGGTCCAATTGAAGGATTTAATTAAGTGTAAAGACTTAATTATACTTTAAATAGATAAAATTAATTTTATTTTAGGCTTAATTTGTGAAATTTTAAAAGACTGAATTTAATTTTTATTATGTTAATTAATTGAGATTAAAGGCTTAATTGCATTACATAGAAAATGTTTAGGGTCAATTAGGGTTTAATTGAAAGCAATCAAAAGAGAAAAGACTAAAATAAAAATGAATTTTGGCAAAAACAAAACTCAGCACTATCCATTATCTTCTTTTTTTCTTTGAAAAAGTTTATTTTGTTACCTATTTTGCAGCTGCATTTAATGTACCTAATGTCCATCAAATTTTATACGAAAATAATTCTTTGCACTTTTTCTACAATCGCATAGTTCAGGCTAAATGACAATACATCAACATTGATAACAGTCTAAAGAGGCTTACTCAATCAGTTTTTTTCTACAAATTTGACAACTCAGGATGCTTACTTTGAATCAACGGTTGAGATCCTTTGCAATTGAATCAAAGGTCGAGATTTTTCCTTGATATATACAAGATTTTCCTTTTCCACCGCCTATAAATAGAGGTGGATTTCATTGTCTAAAGAAGAAGAAAATCAAGTCCAAAATCAGTCATAAAACTAATTTTTATTACGGTTTCTGCACATTTCTTCTTTCTCTCTCTCTCCATCATGGCCTTTAGCCGCCGCCACCCTCATCACCAGTCTTCTCAACATCACCTTCATCACAAGAAGCCAACACAACCATCATCCGACCATCAAGAGCCACCGTCAATTTTTCTCTCCTCTCTGCAGCCCCCTCGCATGTTTTGTCTTTTTCTTTTGCTTTCTTTATTGCCAGCCACCATCTTTATCACAACCTTAGCCATCCTCCTCATGTTAGTCCCTCATTTTTTCTACTACCAACCGGCCACCAAGCAACCATCGCGACTCTCTCCCTCTTTTCCTTCCAACATTTCTATCTCCTCTGCAACATTTTCTTCTTCCTCCCATAGCCAACACTGGCCTCCACCACTGCAACCATAGGCAGACACGGTCATCCTCGACCAGACTATCGCCACGTCAGGTTATACACCTTCTCTCCCCTTCCTTTTCTTCTTCTTCTTCGCTATCTTTGTTCACTGATTAAACAATGGATGTAATTATAATTCTCATCCTATTATTCATGCATGAACAGTGATAATGAATTATAATTCACATCCACTATTCATGCAGTGGATTTTTTTTTTAATTAAAAGATTTTCAAAAAAATCATTTAAAAAAGTATGATTTCTTGCATATATTTTTTACCAATTTTATATAATATAGGGTTGTATTTCACACTACAAAATACAAATCCGGTATTAAAATACCTGATTTTCTTCAAAATTATTAAAAAAATTCAAAACATTTTCAAAAAAATCTTAAACAACTTTTAAATCAATTTCCCTTTTCAAAAATAAAAAAATATATATTTTTATTTTCATGCATACAACCAAATCCTAAAAATTTTCTAAGCATTTTTTCATTAAAAGGTTGCATCTTTCTCATGTTTTAAAAATTGAAAAATAGATATCATAATCATTTTATGATCATCCATTAGGATTTAACCAAAATATCAAAAAAAAATACAACCTCTTTTTTAGGGTCCGGATATAGACTTTAATATCTATAAAGTGTAAAATTACATGATAAAGTATACCCTTAGGTATTAAAAATATAAGATGCAAGTAAATGTGGTGCTAAATTTTAGACTTTATAATGGTTCAAATTTAATCTTGTAAGGTAGAAACGTTTTTATGAAGAAAGATTTGCATTTAACTTTCAAAAAGACCAACGAATAAAAACCCGACCCAGAAAAATAATTAAATAATAATGCAGCTTACCTTAGGCAAAATGTATTGGGAGTGATGTTTCCTTTACCTAAATTCTTGCAAACCATAAGTTCCTGGTAACCATAATGCTAAGTGGTGACTATTGAACCTTAATCATAATTTTATGATTAAAACCCTTTCTAACACAATCTCTTACACAGAAGGCACGACAAAAAACCTCTATCGTCGTCAGATGGTGTTGCATCAGCTTGCACCCCGTGACATACATTAAAATTGGTTTATTGATCTCATGTGCATAAAAATTATACATGGATGTTGTTTTTTATTAAAAAAAAATATAGTAGAAATATTTTCATGTGTGTGTGTATAAAAATATTTATATTATTGTTTTCTTTCAAATGATTAACCTATTATCACGAAGATCGATTAACGGGTCCTATCAATTAGATGTCAAAAAATTATTATTTTCTCACAATAATTTTTTTGTTGAGAAAACCACTTTGTTTTTAAAAGCTCTCTCTATGTATTAATATTGTTTTTTTTTTAAAAAAAAATATGAATTTGATATATGAGTTAAAGGGTACCCTTTTGATTTACTTTTTCATCTTACACTAAATCGCTATTTTATTGATAGTCACCTTTGAGGTGACAATAATTTTTTTTAAAAAAATAACTATAACATTAAAATTTTATTTTGATCTATATTTAAGAATATTTTTATTTGAGTAAATATGTGTTTAGAAATTTTCATGATATAATTCAAGAAATGGTCTCAAAGTCTAATTTATCATTTACCATCATTTTGGGTTCAATGCTTGTATTCCAAAAATAATGATTTCGCCTTGTTACTGGTCTAGTTTCCAAATCACTATCTTAGGTTTAATGATCCTTTTTTATGAGAAAACATATATTTTTTCAGGCAATTTCTTACAAGAACACAATAGGTATTTTTATCATTAAAAACAATCATGATGTAACTTATTTTAGGTATAATGCTTTAAGATAATATTTATTTTAGTTTTAGTATAATTAATTATTTATCTAAAACTCTAAAAATCAGTTAAGATTTTTTGTTATCATAAAATTAAATGGTGATTCTATATTTTTTTTTTTATATCCTTAGTTTACCAAGATGTTCCATGCAATAAGTCACATGAAATTATATCATGGTGTCTGAGTCACAAAAACCATGTAAAGTAATCAAGGAGAATAATTGTTTTTACTGTATAGGTACCCTATAAAACAAGTTGTTTATGTAAGGGTTATAAACTGGAGAATTAGATGAGTGTCATGTTACGCTTTTAGGTGGCTGTGCAATGCAATATATGCATGACAATATATATATATATATATATATATATATATAATGTTTATATATATATAATGTTTATATTTCTTTTGTCAATGCAATCCGATTTTATTATATATTTTACAATCATCAAATTAATTTCATTTATAAATTATCAATCTTTCTATAAATCTATTCAGATTTTTAAAAATAAAGATTATATTTTAATATCAAATAAAGGGTCTGTATGCGCGTGCATTTGGTTGATGGGAGAGGCTGTGGAGAGTGTCAAAGGAGATTTGGTTGATCTTTAATATCAAATAGCTTTCCTTTCGTCGACAAATCTAGAAAGCAAGGAAGGAATTTGCTTTCAATAGTGACAAAAAGGAGTCCCTGGGATCAACTCAAGGAGGAACTAAGTTTTCAGATTGTTAAAAGGGCTCAATTTTTATTTTTATTTTAACGCAGTGGACTAGTATAGCCAACATAGTTGGTTTCATAACCTTAGGACTCCATGGAATTCACTTGAATAGAAATCGATGCACTCCGAGTCTTAGAACGAAATGGCCAAAATCTAGAATCCACATTTTCTTCCTCTTGCTTTGGTTGTTCTATCTAGCAACATTGATGCATCAGATTGCAAATTTCTTTAGAACCCGGTGAAAGATCAATGAAGCTCGTTTTTTCAATAATTTCTTGATGTGGGAGTGGTCGAACCAACATGCCATGGAAGACCTTGGTGAGTCCCAACCTAGCTCCATTTGTTTTATATCACACCAACACAATGGAAGAAGCATGTTTAGTTTTAAATAATATTTGAAGAAGCTGACGAAGTTATCATTTGGTGGCTTTAACAACATGATATACCATCTACATCTTGGTTTTTAAGATTTTTTATCGTGGCTCTAACCACAAAGCTGTTCTAGCTCCAGAGCTATGCTACCAGCTTCTTTCAATAGTTTGAATTCATTGAGAGAACTAGATCTTAGATCTAAGGTATCCTAGTTTGTTTGAAGCAACATGTTCCGTTGATTTTAGGAGTTTATCCTTTCTCGAAAGACTGAATTTTTCTGGAAACCACTTTTCAATCCGCCTTCTGGCATTAGCCACCTTCCTAAGCTTCAATCTTTGATTGTCGAGGGATGTCAAAATGCTTCTTTTCAAGCACGCATACAAGCTGTTTGTTAAAATGCTTCTTTACCGACCACAATACATTATTTTGACGAGGCTCTGGCTCCGGTGGTTTTTTAAATATTAAATTGAATTTAAAGGCGAACATGTAAATATTTAGATATATTTTTTTGCCCTTAGAATGCAAACTATTATTAGTATAACGTGAAAGTAAAAATGCAATTAAACTATAGACTATGGGAGAGTTTTTATAATTACCCCTTTATATTTTCATTTTTTTTCTTCTATAGCTAATATAAATAAATTGTATTTGTATTATATATTTTTTACAAAAATTTTATTCTTGATGAGAAAAATAATCTCTAAGAATAAAATAAATAAACCCATATAATTTGAAAAAAAAAAGTAGGTGTTACATATTTACATACTCATCTGTATTTTTTTTTTTAAATATTGACTTAATAATTTAGTATTTAATTAACTTTAAGAACTCTTTCATAGTTGATTGATTTATCTATTTTTTTTAATTTAATTTAATAAATATAAATATAATATTTGCATTTTTCATTTTAAAAAAGTAATTCTATAAAATAAATATGTAACATTGACACATTCTTTTATTATGTTAAAAAATAATTTAAAATTCTACATGTAGCATAACACGGGTTTAAAACTAGTAATTTTTACATCAAAGAAAAAACTAAAAGCCATAAGCTTTTTACAACGCATTGAGAGGCAATGCACTTTTTATCAACATGTTTTTTCTGCACTTAATCTTTTTTGATTTGGTCCTTTGATTAATTTGTGATTGGACCTGATTTTATTTTATTTTTTGTTTTGGCTAGTTGTCATGTTAGGGGAAAAAAAACTCTCCATTGATGCTTGATTTGAAAATAAAATAAAATCAGATTGAATTAGAACAATTAAAGTAATTGGGACTTATTTGAATAATGGACAAGTATTATGTTTTCTTTTTTCTTTTTTTTTTCCGCCTAAAGATGAACTTATTTTACAAACATCGGGAGCTAAATTGCATTTGGAGAGATTCAACATTCATTTTTTTTCTCAATCCTTGAATTTTTTTTATTTAACTTGATTTTTTTTTACCTATATATAGGAATTTGACATGTGTTTAATGCTGATTTTGCAAAATTAAATACATTTTATTGACCCAAAAAATTAACGCTTGGAGTGATGTAAATTTAGGGGGAAAGAAACTTTGAACTCATGCATTGAAAAAACAAAAACCAGAGAAAGTTAAAATTAGATTATGGTAAAAAACCAGACATAATGATTACCTATATTAACACACCAAAATTATTGTATTAAAAACCTTGATTTATTGATTATAATGAACTAAAAACTAAATGTATAAAGACAAAACCTCAAGGCATGGATTATATTAAACCAAAAACTGTAGACTAAGGATGAACTTTACAAAAACAATTAATATTTGATAAGTTCTTGAATGATCTTGATGATGAAGCAAAAGTAAGAATAAATTATCATGCATAAGAATAATCAATCCATCTCTTTTATTAAAACTTAAATATAAAATAAATAAAATAAAAAAATAATTCTAAATCAACTAGAAAATTATTGTAATTTCCACGTGATAGTTTCTGGTCTTTATTGGAAGGCTTTTTTTTTATGTCTAATTCTTATAAAATTTTAACTCTGTAGAAAAAAAAAAGTTTTTAGAATCATCCGATAAAATATCATCCAAATCAAACGGTCAGATCAAAAGACATGTCTAATATAAAACTATATATTACAAAATTAAACGTAGCCTGTATATAAGTAAAAAAGTAAATTGAATTTGAAGTCTTGTAAGAAATAAGGGTCAAATATCTATGAATTAATCAATTGAATATTTTTTTAACCTTTTTAGTTTTTTACCTTATGATTTAGTGAATCATTAATGTTGCTTGATGACTCTTATTAAAGGGGATTTAATTTTTTTCTTTTAAAAAATAACAAGGATTGAAAAAGTAAAAAAAAACAACTAGGCTATTTTATGTTAAAAGGCTGTCACATTTTGGTGATATATGTTATATGTTTCAATGTTATTATGTTGCTTTTTATGGTGGTATAAAACTGTTTTAGCGAGCTTTGTCTAATGATAGGATATATATCCATTGTATATCAATAATGAGTTTCTGGTGACTTTTTCTCTTTTCTCTTTTATTTTTTTGTTTTTCCTTCTCAAAATTCAAGCTAGGCATGCCAAAATTTAAAGGAATTTTGTCATTTTTTTTAATCAAATTTGATTTTTAATATTTTAATTTCTATTTGTTTTGCATATTTTTTAAAATGATTTTTTTCCAAGTTTTTTCCCCATGGTATTTAGTATCATTTGATTTTTATATAAAATTTAGTTCTCATTCCTTTAATTGCTATTTGTTTTGTTTCTAATCCATTTTTTAATTGATTTTTTTTAATTTTACCCCTTAATATTTGATTTTATTTTATTTTTATATTAAATTTGATTCTCATTTTTTTTATTACTATCTGTTTTATTTTAGATTCTTTTTTATTGATATTTTTTCAATTATTCCTAATATTTTATTGATTGAGAATTTGACTTCATGATTTTTTTTTTAATTTGACTTCCATGGGAAGTAATCTCAACTCGTAAGCCAATGTACATATTTGGAAAGTTAGCATAAATTAATTTTGATATTTTTAGATTATTTTTTAAAATTAATTTTTTTTTAAAATTTTATCATTTAATATTAGATTTGTTATGAATTGTGTAATTCATGATTTTTTTTATTTTCTTTTCTAAAGGATTATGTCCATCTTATGTCCCAAGTAGCAGGCTAGATGGACCAACTTAAGTTGACTTTTTTTTTTGTAGTTGCTTTTTTTTAAATAAATTTTTTATGTTTTTTTTCCTTAACATTGAGTTGATTTAATAAATGATTTTTAATTTTTTATTCAATTTGATTTCTAAAGGGTTATCCTAATATCATAGCCAGATTATGCATTTGATAGGTTAACTTGAATTGACTCACATCAGTTTATTTTGTTATTTTTATTTTTTTAATTTTATTATTTAATATTTAATTTGTTAGAAATTGAGCTTAAAAATAATTTTTTATTTTACTTTATATAGAGTTATATCTTCTCATTTAATTTTTAATTTATTATCAAATAAAATTATTGAGTCATTTTAAAAATATTTAAAAAATATATTTCCATAAACAGAGCTTACTAAAGTATATTAGCAAAGTATATCAGCAACTTGAGCAACGGTCCAAATTCCTCACTTAACAAAAAAAGCTAGAAGAATAAGTAAAATAAATTTGTTGGATTATATTTTATGAAATGAAGACTTTCTCAATTAACAAAGGGCCCAAATATAAAATCAAAATTGCTTAAGACCCATTTGTTAGACATATACGAAAAATAAAAAATATATTTTTTTAAATATTTTAAAAGAAATCATTTATAATTTTATCCAAAATCTCTATTTATCTTAAACTGACTTTAATCCTAAATAACAGGGACCCCCATATTTCTATATGCTACAAATCTAAACGACTGAATGTTGGACCACCAATCAGTGTATTTCTAAACCGATAACGCGAAGTTAAAGTATTATTATCTCTTGGACGCGTGGACGATCCAGATTTAATCAATACAAACCCATTATAGAGCGTGGTATATACGGATTTGTCTGTCTGTCCTTTCCTCTCTTTCAATTTTTTTTGGTTAAAGAAAATACTGCACAGTATTATTATAAACAATTTCCAAAAAATAAAAAATAATAGGAAAAGAAATCCAAAAATGGGAAGTGGAAGCCGAAACTTACTCTGTAAATCATCGTCATCCGCGCTACTCTTCCTCGCACCGTCTTTCACTTCAGCTCAGCTCCGTTTCAATTCCTTCACTCCCTCCAAACTCCGCCGTATGGCCACCCAACCTTCCTCCTCTCCCTCTTCCCTCACCACAAACGGCACCGCTTCTCCTTCTCCTTCGCCCTCTCCTTCCTCCACGATTGATTTTCTCTCTCTTTGTCACCGCCTCAAGGTGAGAACCGAGAATCAAAATAAATCGATAAATGTTCATTAACTGGCTCAAAAATTGTTGTTCTGTTTGCATGTGCTATAATTTTTTTTTTTTTGAAATAAATAGACGACGAAGAGGGCAGGATGGGTAATGAGGGGCATAAAAGGACCAGAGTCAATATCAGATCATATGTACAGAATGGGATTAATGGCTCTGATTGCTCCTGATATTCCGGGCATTGATCGTGACAAGTTAGTATTTTTTTTTTTGGTTACTGCTTGCATTTGATAGTTTGTGGTAATTATTATTATTTTCTGTTTTTTCAGATGTATAAAAATGGCGATAGTTCATGATATCGCTGAGGCAATTGTTGGAGACATAACGCCTTCGGATGGGGTTCCGAAGGCTGAAAAAAGCAGAAAAGAGAGGGAAGCATTGGAGCATATGTGCAAATTGCTTGGTGCAGAGTCAAGAGGTTGTAGCTTGTTTTATTGCTATATTTTCTTTTTGTTTGTGTGATTGTTTAATGGCGAACCAATTGATTTTGTGAATTTGTAGCCAAGGAAATGGGTGAGTTGTGGAATGAGTACGAGGAGAATACGACACCAGAAGCAAAAATTGTTAAGGATTTTGATAAGGTATGTCCGTTTCTTAATGTCTTTATTGTGGGAGTGTTTCGAGATTTTGTTAATGTGGAAATTGTGTTGGATATTGTAAAATTCTGTACAAGAAACAATCTGCTTGGAAGGAATATCAAATAAGGAATCTATGATGTAGCTTAAGAATCATGATTTTGATTCATTGCACGGAAAATGCCAGTGTCAATCTAGAATGTCATATGTGCTGTGTTAATGGATGAGTTGTTTTTGATCACTGGTACTTTTAAGGAATTAACGGATGGTCTGATTCTGCTCTTTTCCTTTTGTTTCTACCTAGGTGGAGATGATCCTTCAAGCTTTAGAATATGAAAATGGTGAGGCTTCTTGTTTCCCTTTCCTTCATGTATTCATAAGTGCATAGTTGTATCAAGCACCTGGTTATTGTTTATAAGGATCTGGAAATTGTTTTAGATAAAGCCTGTGTCTTGTTCTTACAGTTACATGGCCTTCTTTTGCGTAGCAGTTTGTATTATAGGGTCAAATATTCTTCTGTAATTAAATTACGAGTAGCCCGCATGTAGTTGTCTTATGTAGTGCATACATCTCAGAACCATTTGCCTATTGTATGGATATTATTTAACATTGTAGGCCTTTCTTTGTAGTATTTCACTA
Source organism: Populus ilicifolia (assembly GCA_015708895.1). Classification (NCBI taxonomy): domain Eukaryota; kingdom Viridiplantae; phylum Streptophyta; class Magnoliopsida; order Malpighiales; family Salicaceae; genus Populus; species Populus ilicifolia. Next base: position 59,705 of record SRLM01002116.1, on the reverse strand, counting down.
TATTATTATTTGCAATGGGTTAAAACCTAAAAAAAAATAAAATGGAAACTGAAGTCACATCTGGTTTTCTGCAGAGCAAGGGAAAGACTTGGAAGAATTTTTCCAGTCAACCACTGGTATGTAAATTTCCGAGCTCATCTTCTGGCTGTTTAATGGAGGATTCAATTTTTCTGAGAAGAGCTAAATCTAATTCCAAGCTAACCTGGGCAATGTTGATTAGCAAATACAACCTACTTGCATATGCTAGTACCATTTCTATTTTTTATTTTTTATTACGTTAAATTTCTTCATGGACAAAAGAAAATTAAGGAGTATTCATTTTTTTGGTGAAGTAGAAGTAAGCATTGATGCTGTAAGAATCTAGTAAAACAATTGTTTTTCTGAAGGGAACCTCTAATATTATTGGTAAGGTCTGAGGCAACAGTTTCCTTAAGATAAAAAACTTCTTGATATTAGGGTGTTGTTTAAAGAAGGTCTAGGTTTATATATTGGTCGGGGTTTGAAAAGTTGAAGGTTTGGGCAAGAACATACGAGTCAAGAAATTGGTTGCTGGATCAGTGGGCAAAGTGCTTGATTAAAGTGGTAATGTGGAGGACCCAGCTGACTCGTAGAAATCTGAAGCAGTTTGCAGTAATAAACAGTTATCCATAAATAAAATTTCATAACCTACGTCGCTGGAGGACTAAAGACTTTTGAGGAAAATGTAGACTGGGCATTTATTCAATGATCAAATTTTCCAATGCGGCAATGTTTATTTTTTGGGAGTGTAGGTGATACTTTAATGTGCACAGTGTTCCCTTTCGTGGCGCCATGTTATCATACTTCAATGCATTTCAGTTTTGGCTTCATCTAATGCCTCAGGTCTTAGAAAAAGAAGAGAGAATCGTGTCTCAAAAATAAGAAGGGATTGAAATTGTAAAATTCTCAAAACTCCACTGCTTTTATATTATAACGTGAATTCCAGGTCTTGCACACATGCGTTCATGTCGGGGATAAAAAACATAGTGTTGGGGATAAAAACATGTGTTATTTGTCGCAGCCTTCAGGGCCTTAGCAATTCTTTCCAAAAAATTTGCAGGGAAGTTCCAGACTGAAGTGGGGAAAGCATGGGCCTTAGAGATATCATCAAGAAGAAGAAAGGAACGCTAGTTTCTAGCTTTGAGATTTTCAGATGTTCAGGTAATTGTTTTGTTTCCTGGACCTTGAATTGTCTAATTAGATCCGGGGGATTGATTAGATTTGGAAAATCATCTCCATAGTTTCCCGTCGTCTTATTGCTTAAAACATCTTCAATCAAGATTCTACAACCTAAACATTTGTTTCAGTTTGACCAATAATAATGCAGGGCCTCCATTTTCCTCCCATTTATCCCACCTTAACCTCCATGAATTGCGCTAGCAAGAAGCTGCGGAGAAGAGAAATCGTCCACCTCATGGTTTATGCCTACCCAGCATGGGAGAGGCCAAGATTTCTGGTTACAGCGCTGAATGTGTTGGCACAAACATGCACTGACTTGTTCTTGTGATTGGATGAGGCATGACCAAATGCAATTTATTTTTTCTATATAATTTCTTTAGGGTGCCAGCATGAATTAATTACTTCCTGTATCGGGAAATTCACTTTCCAACCTTGTTCAAGTGGAGCACAGAAGCATTATTTTTTGTCAGTGTCAAAAAAACTGATCGAGTCTCCTTTAAACCAGGTTTAACATGGAGGCAGCGAGGCTGCCATCGAAGGAAGCCACCCTTACCTCCTATAGCAGTAGAATGCCGCAACTAGCCATCAATTTCATATCTAGATTGTGTTTTTTTTTTTTCAAGCTGATCAACCATCAAATACACTTCCTACACGATTCCAGTCAAATAACTAGAAGGTGTACACACTCCATTATCACAAAGCTGGCGGAAAACTTTACTTTTAACAAACAAAGGCAGGCAAAAAAAATCCAGGATGATGCGGGCCCGGCCTGAACTCGACCTTGCCTTGCCCATGAACAAGTCTATGCAGCACCCTCGACCAGCTTGTTCAACTTCTTTGTCCTAAGCCTCTCAGCGTGCACTTCATTACCTTGGCATTCATACCTGTAGATGATTAATTAAAGCGCAAAATGAGCCCGAAGTGGCCAATCTTCTGAGTCAACAGAAACCCTTCATTTTATTACAATTACCTTGGCGGTAATGATATTAAAGGGTTCAGGCTTTGTGCAAACTTGACAGCTTCTTCCTCGGTGGTGACCGTCTGATTGAAGCAGAAGTATCGGCCACATGTGGACCGATCCTGGAAAGCTCGAATATGGACATCAGCCAGGAAGTTCACATCTACATAGGCCAGCACCCCATTTTCATACATTTGAGCTGCCCCTGTTACATGTTTGGTGGCTTGAGGATCATTTCAGAATCTTACAGTAAGATGCCGCTTTTTTTTTTTTTTTTAANATGTAAGGTCATACATGTTTACCTCTGAGGTATGACATGGTTGATAAAGGGTTCTGCTGAGAAACACCAGGACCCAGAACTAGGCCGGCATTAATGGAAACCATGTTAAGCATACGGTCCATGGCTAAAGCCCAGGCAGCCCGTTCAGAGAGAGTCTTTGCCAGGGCATGCCATAACTGTAAAATAAACAAGAGATAGCAAAAGATGTAGTTATAGTGCATAGATTGACATAGCTATCCACGTAAGTAAATAAATCCGAGTGAATAATTATTTAATCCCAATGTTTTCAGCAATATAATAACTAGAAAAATACCTTGTTACTGAGATGTTTCTTTTAATTAATATATCTCAAGAGGGTATTTTGGGAAGAAAAACATCTAAATTGGTGACAATTCAGCACTTCATTGTTACCAAAACACTCAAGGAAAGGGTTAAGGTATAGACAAAAATACAATCATAAGAACGTGATATTGAGTCTTTCAAACCGGAAGAACTAACTAATTAGTTTGCCGAGAAAACACGAGGAAGAAACAATAATTTACTCAATAGTAAAGATCATTAGAGCTTGGTTATTAAACTTTATGAAGTCGTTTTCAAAGCAATATAGAGTTAATCATAACTTAATCTCTTTAGTTTTATCAAAATATATTAATTATTTTATGAATTCTTAAGACTTAATTAAATAGTCTTCTTACCACTCTTAGCTATGCTTAATTTAGTATTACCTTATTCTGAGAAATTTATTACTTTCTCATCAACCTTCTCATATAATCTTTGATTAGTTTGATCTTTCAAAGTTTTAAAAAAACAAAATAATGTGAAATTAAAATGAGCTGAGCAAAATTTAATGTGTTTTTCAAACTTGAGAAGAAATGAAAATGAGTTTCGGAGGTAGGGGAAATTGTGAGTAGAAAAAGTTCATCATCATCTCAAGTCTATTATTTCAAGGTGCTCGCTGGTGGAGAAAAGGAAGGATAAATAGAGGCATTAAGCACAATCAAGATAGAGAGTGAAAGCTTGCAGAGATCCAAACCTTCAGTTTCCTGCAAAATTCTTGATCACTCCAAGACTTCTCATCTACATCCTTCTCTGAACAAATGCTCTCTTTCCATATCGCTGCAGTTAGAGAAGAACTGAATATAATCTTTTCAATGGTATCGGTCTGTGCGCAAGCCTCCGCTACATTGATGGCTCCTCTAATTTCCGAATCAACCATTTTTTCCTGCCCAAATTAACCATGAAAACAATCACTCCTAATCACAAAATGTAATTACTTCGAGAAGCAATGGATAAGCTAGCAAGTGTAGTAGACAATTAATCAACGTACATCGTAGCCGTCTCTACTGTCCAAGCAGCAGAACATAGCAGAGCAACCCTTCAAAGCAATTAGAATGCTATGGTAATCCAAGACATCGACTTCAAATACCACCAATCTTTCCTCCTCTCTCCCCATGCCCCTTATTTCCTTCTCTATCTCAGTCTCTCCTGAACAAAAACCACCCAGAACAGAAAAACTGATTAACAAAATCATCAAAGACAGCAGGTAATTATTATGAAGATAAGCACTTGCCGTTGTTCTTTTGTATGGCTGCATGAACCGTGTATCCTCTACTCAACAGCCCCTTAAGGATCCAAGAACCCACATAGGTTGAGGCATCAAGAACACAAACTGAGGGTAGCTCTTCAATATCCATTCTAGCTTTCTCTCGATTTTCTTTCTGTTGATGTTTCTTTGCTGCTAGCTAGCTCCTTCTTTAATGAGCTTTTATATAAACACATGTAGTCATGTTTATGGGAGAATGTGAAGGTGAGAGAATGGAAGAAGAGTTGGTGAGCTATTTTCCTACACGTTCCCATCTACTCACCATCTTTTCGCTTGAAAGACCTTCCTATGTTTCGATTTCATTAAGGGTAAATTGCACGAAAACCTTCGAATTCTTCGGTAAAAATGCTATTAGACGTCACTGAATTATGAGTTTTGTACAAGTTAACTTTGTTTTTTAATTAGTCAATAATGCTAAGGAAGGAAGGGTAGGTTTTTGAAGTCCTTGAAATTGAGCGTTCATGTGTCAAGAGTGTGTCTAGACGTGGAATGCTAGTTAAAATATAGCTTGTACATAGGTAGTTAAAGAAGAAATTATTGTACATTCAAAAAGGTTTTGTTATATCTTATAATACGAGGAAAATCAAATTAATATATTTGAATATTGAAGAAAAGATTTAGAAGAAAAGCCATAATTGGTTTCATAATTGCTTTTTTTTTGAAATTCATTAATTTGAGATAATCAATTAAATTTTTGAAATTAATTGATGTAATAATTATACATGATATTTTTTGTTAAATTATTCAGATAATCCGAATAAAAAGTTACTTTTTCAACTTTATATAAATATTAGTATGAAGAAGTATGCCTCTAAACTTTACATATATATTAATATAAAAGGATGTTATTTTATTTATAAATACAAGTTTGATGCTAACAGAAAAAAACAAGAAATATTTTTTTCTCTTTCTAATTTTTTACTATAAATTCTTTGTTTATGTTTATCACAAATAAAACAGAATTTTTTTAATAAATTTATAGAAGTTATTGTCTGTAAATTTAGGTTTTACTTCTAAAAGTATATTGCTTTAACCATACAATGAAGATAATTAATATCTTAAATATATTTATTTTCATATCTCAAAGTATATATGTTATACCAATTGAATTACATGATTTTCTCTTTGTTTTATTGGGTTTAATAAATTAAAAAGCATCGTTTAATTTAAGTAGGTAGAAAACGTGAATTTGTGTTTCGGAGGAATCTACTGATGTTGAGGTTGGACAGGTAAACATGCTCTGTTGTCACGAGTTTTATTTGGAATAATATTTGGTAATCGCCGACCATGTGCTCTGCGGATAGCTAGCTGGGTGATAACAATACAAGGCGACATGTGGGCATGAAACTTGTTAAGAAACCTTGAGTCATTGAGTTCTGTTCACTTTGAGCACGCATCAAACTTCACCACCAGGAGAAACTTGATTGACTTTGCCTTTTCCAAATGTTAGTATCTTGCATGCCTCGCCTCATTACTTGCGTGGGAGCAATTTGATTATGTTATTAAAGCTCAGGGTTAGTTTGAAAAATCAACTCCCGAAGATAATATTGAAGGCGGGCATGCAAGGTTGCCACCCTTGGACAGGGTTTCCATGGAAGGAAGAAGGGTTTGCGTGCGGAAACAGGGTGGAAGAAATAACGCACAAGAAAGTAGTCGTCCCCTAGAGAGGAGGAGAAAGCTTTATGCTTTTGAAATTTTGGTTAACCACGAACCTAACGGTTTGAAGGAGTCCTTTGCAGCCGTCATTTATTACTTTGATATGGCCACAAGTAGGCAATCCACTCGTATTTCATTGACTTATGTACTTGTTGACCTCATAATCCGCAGCTTTGTTGATGTAGTTGAGACGTAGAGTACTACTGTATAGCAGGTATTATACATCATTATGCGAACTATATAACAATTAAACAGAAGATTTCATGACCCTCCACCCAACCGAAAAGGCGTTCCAGAAACCCAAAGGAAAAAATAAAAATAAAAAGAGAGAGGCAAATCATCGAGAATGAAATTAATGAACCTCTTTTTGCATGAAATCATAAACAAATCCAGTGCAATATAAATTTGTATCAAACGTTGTTATAACCTGCTTCCAAGTAATCTAATTTCAAGGATAATGAGCCACATACATTTACCTGATAGCATCCAGAGGGCATCGAATGATGATGCTCAAGCCACCAGGCCCAATGTTGGAGAAGAAGGGGTTTGCAGACCACTCAAATTTCCGATATCTTAAAGGCTACAGTACATGCATGCATGCAAATTTAGGAAATACAACCTTTTTTCGTATTTACGTCCACACCAGATTCCTTGTAAAGTCACATATTACGCCCTTAGAAAAAACACACACAACTAGAATGGAAGGTAAGTTCTCTAGCCATAGACACATTTTTCTATTCACTGTTATACTGTAATGTAAAGATGCTTTTTTTCTTCTAAACAAATTCATAAGTGTCGGTTTTGGGATATTTTGTATTTTTATATAATTTATTAGTCATTTAATGATCATGCAGAGGTATGTCTTTTCTCAAAAAATTTAAACATTTAAATGGCTTAAATATTATTTCTAGTTTCAAAAATATTAAAACCACTAATAAAGGGTATTTAATTTTTTAAAATACACTGAAAAGTCCACTTTGCACTTGCAAAAAATGAATCATGGAGCTAGGGCTCTTTTCATCTTTTCAAACAAGTTTTGTTGTAATCTCATAAGCATAGAGGCAAATTTGATATTTTTATCTTGATTTTTTAATCTTTTAATTAATAAAATTTCTAATATGTGTTTATCACACTTTAGTGAATGAGAGCTGCTTGTGATTTTTGAGTACGAGAGGTGATTGTAATTTTTAAGAGATTCGTGTAGTGTTTTCCAGTAGCTAGATAAGCCCTTTTAATATTGCGTGCATGGTTGCAAGTAAGATGACTTGTCATTGGATTTTTTTTCCTCTCCTCTTCTAAAAATATAATCTATCTTATTTTTATTCTTTTAATTTTTACCTTTATTTTTTTAATTTTTAATTTTTTGACCCTTTTATAGATTTTTTTAAGTAGTTTTTTATTTTCAATTTAACATATTTTATTTTTTCAATTTGGTTTTTATTGTTTTGATTTATAATTTTTTCCTTTATTTTTTTTATGAAATTTTTATTTATTTTTAATTTAATTCTCAATTCTAACTTGTTGTTTATAATATTTTTTAATTTGATCTTTCTTCTTTTAATATTTTATTTGGCTCTTCTGCCAAGGTGTTTTTATTTTTTTGCCCTAAACAAAATGGTCAGGTGGGTTTGCTCGAGTTAACTTGAACAATCCTATTTTTTTTATTTTATAAAAATAATATAATTTTAAAAAAACTAAAATTAAAAAAAGTCAACAAGTTTGATTAGGTTTTATGTGGGTTAAATGGGTTGCGAATTAACCTAGTGTTTTGACCAGATCAACCCATGTCAATTGTCCATCTATTTTTTTAAAAACTGAGCTCAGGCTAGGATCCAGATCACTTGGGTCATCTGTAAAACCACTACTAGGTCGAGTCAAGTTTTAAAATAATGATTTATCAAATTATTACTATTTTATTATTTAAGCCACATGTTTAAAATGTTAATGCATGTTGACCTTTTATTTTCACTGCTTTTATCACATATTATTTTTTTTTATTTTTTTCTTATTTTTTATGATTTTTTTTCTTGGTTTTTTTATAGAAGTTTTATTATTTTTTAATTTCATCATTCAATTTAAATTTATGATATGTTATTTTTCACATTTTAGTTTTGATTCTTTTGTTTTTTTCCTATTAATGTTATTATTCTTTTCAATTTAACATTTGTTGTTCTCTAATTTATTTTTTATTTTTATTTTTTTTATTGCTATTTTTTAATCTTTTTATGTGATTTTTTATTTTGTTTTTTAGTGTTTCGTTTCTTGTGGATTGAACTTCATAGTTTTCCATGTTACTTATAGTATGATGACCTGGATCACATATTTAAAAGTTAATTGAGGTGAATATATTTTTTCTTAATTTTTTTAATTTTAACATTCAATATTTTTTTTATTAAAAAAATTTAGTTTTGATGTTTGCTTCAATTTCTTTTCTATAAGGTCCCATCCTTATAATCTAAAACGTGGATTTGACGGGTTAACCTGTACTAACTTGTCTTTTTATCCATAAATTACATGTCTATTATATTAGCTCAGGTTAACTCACACTAATTGTTTTTTATTTTATTTTATTTTTTATTTTATATTTAATTGATAGAAAATTAAACATCATTTTTTGCTATTAAATAAAGGTTCTTTTCCCAGTTTATGTTTTTTTATTTTTATTTTTTTGCTATTGTTATTTCTTTTTTTTTTTACATATTATTTAAATAAAACCAATTTACTTCACTAGTAAAAACCATGACCCGGATTATTAGATTTTTCTTCTTTAAAACACTCCCAGCAGCTAAACACTCTTTTAAGGAAAAAAATTGTAGAGGTAACTACTAACTATAGGAATGTGACACGCGTACAGTGACAACTAACAAACATCAGGGAAAAGAATCCAACGGTGTATTCCAAGTTGCAGTTCAAGGCACAAATCTTAGNTATATATATATATATATATATATATATGAAATTGGTTCTCAGGAATATATAATCATAAATTAAAGATGACAGAACTTTGACATGCCTTGCAAATCATCGCATAACTGGAACTATAACAAGACCACAAAATCTACCAACAACTACCAGTAACAGGCCAAATAATTAGCTTTATTTAGAAAATTATGAACTGCCTGAGAGTGTTTCAACCCGCACATTCTGTTCGTAAGAGATTGCAAATAATGGAAACTGCAGAACCAAGAACAGATTTTAAAGAATATATTATCGTAGACCTAACTACAATGGAGGGCGGCACTCTTCTCCGGGTTCAAGAAAGTCACCTAATCTCATTGCAACGTCAAACTAGCAGCTCCTCACATACATGAGGGCATGTTCTGCATCTTCAGATGCAACTAAAGAAGAAATGATCCTGTGTACGTAGTCCCTACAGAATAACAAAAAGGTTGATGTCATGTCCTCATCATGCATTGTCTGAACAAACTTTAGAGTCATCATCCAAATACGTGAGTCAGATGCTTAAAATTGCCAAAACCAGCCCCAGATAACCATGTTGAAAATGAAAATCTATTGATTCTTGAATGACCTTGATGGATACTAGGAAAATAAAAATCACATTATAAGCATAGAAGTAGATAGATATTTCTGGATGGAATTTGACAAAAAACAAAAACCAGAGATTGGTTCAAGAGATCACAATGCATAATTGCTATCTATGAAGTTCCGTGAGAAATGTCATGCTTCTTGTTCTTTATCTATTCTGATTTGGGTTCCCCAAAACGAAAAAAAGAAAGTTCCCAAGTGCAAAATGCTAAACTTTCAGCTTCTCTGCCAATATATATATATATATATATATATATATAATTCGAGGTCACCGTTCTTTAGAGGATGTCTTGACAAAGTGCTTCACCTCATACAGATAGATACAAAGGAAACTGGTGAAGAAAAGTAGGTGACAAAGTGCTAAAAGCAGAGACGTGACCTGGAAAGAAGAAAATATTTCTTCTCTCCAAAATTGAAATCTAGCATCATTCCCCCAATGGAACAGTCTTGAGTGACAATCACATCCACAAGAAAGATGATGGGACATCTAGATCCAACATTTAGCAGAGAAATAATAAGTTCTATTCCTTTGGACAAAACAAAAACAAGAAATAAAATCTGTTTCTGAGTTCCGACAACCCTGCATGACTTATAAAATGAAATGTAACATATGGTGAGGCAGCCATGTACACAGCATCCAGGATAGAATGAAGAAAGCCTCAAGTTAGCACACAGAACGCCAATATACTGTCATTTTCTATTCATTAAGGAAGAGAAAAATGAAAGTTTTTCTGAAGAAAATGTGAGCATACCTTCACATGATGTGGCATGATCTTGATATGAAAAGTTACATGATGCCATGCTTCAGGCGGATAGAGCAAAAAGTTCTCAGGCTTGCTTGTATAGACATCTGCATATTGATGGATGTGGTATGCAAAATCTGATTCTTGATCTGTGCCAGTTAGGAAAGTTGCTCCAAAAGACTTGTTAATCATTTCTTTCATCTTCTCCCTTGCCTTCAGCCTCTCATTATGCAAAAGCTGATTTGTTTTTTTAAGGAAAGTTGTGCAAATTCATCAGAAAGACTTTGTTAATTATTTTTAAGGTAAATTGTAAATCACACTAGAAAAACTGAGTTTATCACTTCTTTCAAAGATTATAAGATCATTACCTTAAAAAAATATCATGTCAATCCTATAATTAAATATTTATGTAATTATACTAGAAAGACTTAAAATTTATCCATTCCAAGATAACTTGTGCAAATATATTAAAGAGATTGAACCAATCTATTTCAAGACAAATTATGCAATCACGATATAAAGACTAAATCTATCTCATTATTGAAAGGTTATGAGGTCGCTATCTTGGATATCATTTAAATAAAAAAAAATATCGTTATTGTGAATGATTTAATTCACATATAAAAAATTTACATTTTTAATTTATGATTATTTTTAATTTATGATTATGATATATTTTTATTGTTCATTTAAGGCATAATAATAGTCTTGATGATATTTTTATTGAGATCATTATTTCAACTCCAAAAGAGGAGAGAATAGAGTTTCTTTAGTCGATGTCTTATAGATAGTTAATAAACAAACTTTACATGTTTCATGGTTTGAACTAACTTTTCACTTGTATTTGTTGAAAGCTTTTTAAAATCTCAAAGCTCTAGTTGTATTCTTAAAGTTGAAAAATACTTAGCCTAAATTTAGTTGTCTCATTAAGCCTACGGGTAAGTAAAAAAAACTATACCAACTTAGAGCGATTAAATTGTTGTATATCCCTTTTATTTTTATTAAAGAATTGTTAAAGCTTTAATGGAACAAATATGCTAACAACTATAGAAAGGATTGTAACATATCTCATTTCAGGAGTGTTTGATTATCTGTATTTGATAGTGATTAGAGACGTTGATAAACCAATTTTGAAAGAAATATCAATGACTTTTTTATTAGTTTATCATAGACGATGTCATTAATGATGCGCTAAAAAATCCAAGTAACTTAAGAGTAAGTTTTATGTCTTGGATAATTGATTAATCTTTTGGTGTTGATAATATGATCTATCATTTATAGCCAAGGTGGTTGGTATTTGATGTCTGATACTTGTAAAAAGTCTCATTTGATGAATTTGAAAACTTTTGAATGCTTAAATAAACATCTCTTTGAGAGAAAATATATTGATATTTAAAAAAAAACTCTAAAATAAAATGTGTTACAGAGAATGGAGATTCAAAATGTTATTTTCTAAGAATTCAATAGGTTTTAATAATTCATTTTTACTTTTTTTCTTGATCATCCCCCCCCCTCAACGTTAGATAAAAACAAATCTCTAACTTAATCAAAGGAAGAATATTTTTCACTTAATTAAATTTAAAAATATATTTGATTTAATTATATCATTAAACCAATACATGCTTGAATTTTATATTTGGTTCAGTCCAAAGATATTGTATTTAGTAAATTACTAGACCTATATATATATATATAGGCTCAACACTTAACTAAATTTAAAGATGCTGTATTTAATGAGTTATTAAATCTGTATATACGTGGACTCAACACTTGATTGAATCTATAAGTATTGAGTTACTGAGTTATAACTCACTCTTTAATTTCTTTAAATAAAAATTCAAATAAAAAAAATGATTAATCCTTCAATTAATATGTATATTCCATGACAAATAATAATGAGCGAAGAAAAACTAAAGCTTACTCGCATTGAAATCATACATAATATTATCCAACAATTATTGCTGTATTTGGAGCTTTTTTTCAAGTTAAAAAAGGAGGCTCCAATGCACCTCGCCCGAAAACCCATCTTTAATGGGTTTATTAACCTATACCAGGCATAACGATTAACATTAAATCAGTAGTCAGGAGGAAGTTTCATCTTCAAAAAACTTTTATGAAAAATTTAAAATATCTCAGTTAGTTCTATTGTAGCAAGAAACGGTGTGTTTTAGAGCCAAACTAGTAACCTGTATTATGCTATAAATCAAATATTTTATTTTTAATTAAAAAATTAGGTATACCATCTTTTCTGATGTGTTTTTTTAACATAAAAAATTATAAATATAAATTAAAGAACTTATATAAGTATATACTTAAATAAATTGATAACCATCTATTAGAAAAAAATCATAAACGATAACTAAAAATAAAAAAAATAATAATCAAGAGATAGGTATAAATCAATATATTTGATCTTATAACATGGAATATTTACCAAATTATATTTACTGAATTTTTTTTATTAAAATAAAAATTTTTATTTAATTAAATGATAATAGAAATAGATACACATATAAAATTGATTAAATAAGGTAAAAGACAAAAATATCATGCATATATATATATATATATTAAAAATATTATTTAAAATAAATATTATATATTTTAAAAATAAATTTCATTTGTGGAAACATATTAATAATTATAGAGGAAGGATATTAATTGAAACATAAATTTTATAAAAATCATTTTAAAAAGAAGACATGTTAAAAAAACATCACTTGAAATAAAAACCAAAATTAGAATAAGAAAATAAGAAAAAGACAATAATAGTTCAGGTGCTACAAATACATTTAAAAGAAATAAGAAAAACAAACAATTCAGGTTACAATCATAATGGAGTTTAATAAATTGATTTTATTTTAATTAAACAATAAAAAAGATAATGAAAATATGAAATTGAATTTAAAAGTGTGTATGTTAAAGACTTGAATTAGCACGAGATTGTTTGATAGACATATGACTTGAGTGATAAGAAGTAAGCTAACCTGTAAAACCTATTTTTCATGTCATTAAACAAGATTAATATGATAAAAAGAAAATTAAATAAAAACAAAAGGTCAATTTTTTTTAAAAAAAACTAATATCAAATAATGAAGCTGAAAAAAAAAAGTCAAAAAAGAATGTCAACCCCCATTAACTTTTGAAGCTATAACCTAAGTTATTAGACTAGAAGTACCATAAATAAAAAAACTATAAAGCACAATTCCTAGCATATCAAATGTTAAAAGATAAAACCATAAAAAAAAAATCAATTACACAAAATCATCTCAATTAAAAAATTATAATTAAAAGAATGAGGGAAAAAATCAAAATAAAAAATAAATAAAAGAGCAACCCAAACTTCTAGATTAGAGGGTTAAATTGAAAGAAAAAATAACTTTAATAAAAAAAAATTAAAAAAATAAGAATCAAATTGAAAAAAATTAACATACCATGAATTTGGATTGAAGGATGAAATTGAAAAATAATAAAACTTTTATAGAAAAGTAAAAAAAATAAAATTAAAAGAATAAGGATTGAATTAAAAAAGTAAAATATGATAAATTATGATAATAAAGAATAAATTGAAAAAAAATATTTATAAAAGAACCAAAATTAAAAATTAAAAATTAAAAATTAAAATTAAAATCAAAATATCAAGAATAAAAAAGATCAACCAATACTTTTTTGAAACAAATAAACTTTATGGTTGTTGACATACATCATATGAAGAGAAACATTACACAAAATCACTTCAAATAACACGATATAACAGCTTGTTTGGTCATTTACAAAAGTCATGTGCTGTCCAAAAAAATAGAAGTGCCTCTCCGGCTAGTGGAGAGCACAGGCTAGCAAGTTCTTGAATATTTATATTAACTATTCAAAATGTAAAACCAAAATGCACTCCATTAATCTTAATTAAAAAAGTATAACTTATTTCTTCTAGAATTTGAATTTAGAGATAAAAATATCTTGTGATTTATGAAAAATAAAAAGATAGAAACACGATTGGTAAAATGTTTATATTTTTTTATCTGAAGATAATTTAATTATATTATTATTTTCAAAAGTTAAAAGGACAAATATACCCTTGGCAGTCCCTCTGGGCCATACAAAAAGACTAAAATACCCACGTAATAAAGCAATTTAACATGTCACCCATGCGTTCCAGAGTAGAGTTTGGGTAATGGATAGCACCAGTTACTGTCAATCTATCATCAATAAAAGGGTAAATGGTAGTCGTTAAATTAATTAAAAAGAGAGTTCGAGAACATTTTGGATGCTTTGCTTTGCTTCCTTCCTTGCGGGGCGGGTAGAAAGAGAGAGTTGATCAAATAAAATAATCTTCGCTTCTGTTTCTCTCGTAGAAACAAAACAATGGTGATGATCCAACCAGGAGAGGAAAACGAAGAGACCGTACTACAAAATCTACCAAAGCCTCAATCAACAGCTTCAACATCAAAAACCAACACCAGCGACACCACCACAACAAAAGAGAACGGAAGCGACTCCGATGGGTTTGAAACGGCAAGCGAGCGCGGAGTCAGCGACAACGAAGAAGAAGATATTTTCAATAAGGGAATCGACCCCGAAAACAGCGCTGAGGATCAACAACAACAACAAACTCAAGACGACTCCGAATTGATTCAGGTTTTTCACTCTCTCTTTTTAATTAGCTGAATAACGAGGCAAGGTTGATGTTACTTGTCCACTTATCTAGGTTTTTGGATTTGGTTGTGAAACAGAGAGGTGTAGAAGAAGGAAATGAAGCAAAATTGGAAGGCAATAGATTGTTTGGGAATGGGCAGTATGAGGAGGCATTACTACAGTATGAACTTGCTTTACAAGTTGCTCCACAGGACGTGCCATCATCCGTCGAGTTGCGTTCCATTTGCCATTTCAATCGTGGCGTTTGCTTCTTGAAATTGGTATTTTCTTGTGATTGTCAATTACCTGTCGATGCTGCAACTATTAAAGAAAGCCTAATCAAGATGGTAATTGCGTGATTTTAAATATATTTCTTTTAGGGAAAGTACGAGGACACAATCAAGGAATGCTCAAGAGCGTTAGAATTGAATCCTTCTTACATGAAAGCTCTTGTTAGAAGAGGAGAGGCTCATGAAAAGCTCGAGCATTTTGAGGAGGCTATTGCTGGTTAGTGTGGGTTCTTGCACTTGTTATCTTCTCATTTAAAACAAGATTCTGTTTGTCAGGAGAGGAAACTTTTTAATTATATTTTCTTATTTTCAGATATGAAAAAAGCCTTGGAATTCGATCCTTCAAATGACCAAGCAAAGAAAACCATTCGCCGCTTGGAACCACTTGCTGCAGAGAAGCGAGAAAAGATGAAGGAAGAGATGATTGGTGAGCTGAAAGGAGCAACTACCTTTTTTTTTTCTCTCGTAATTGAATACATTTCTTTTCTTTTGATAGAAACGTATGTAATTGGAATTACACTGCAATCACCAATTTTATGTTGAATATTGGAAGATGATTCTTTCAATTTCAATAGGATAAAACTTGTGCTTTCTTCCTTTTACTCTTCCCGTCAACATCTACTCCCAATCATAGAGCCATGCCTTCTATAGAATGTAGAGGAAATAAGAAAAAAAAAGTGAGGTTGAAACACCTCTTGCTCACCTAAGATCTTCAAAACAATTGAAACTACTAGTGGCAAGACAGTGGCTAGATTCTGTCTCGTCAATTGTCCATCAGTTGTTAAATAATACTGTCAATGTTTTTGTTTTTTCTTCTTTTCCTTGGTGATTATATCAACCCAGTGGTGTTATCATGTGTTTTGCCTTATAATTTCTGATGTTGACGGATGGATGCCAAAGCCAGGAGAGGCAATGCTCATGCGGCAAGAAGATATAAAATGGATAGAAAGACTTGATAGTGTGTACTTTGGATTCTCAGTTATGGATAATGTTTTTAGGTCCGCATGACCATATAAAATGAAAGTGTTCTCACGTTTAATTTTTCATTGCTTAGACATTTTTTTGCACTTGTCCTAGACTGTCATTTGCTCCTTTCTGGCTGCTCATTAGAAGCAAGGTGAATAATGAAAATTTTAATGTATTTGATGATATCTTGAAAGATTTGTTCTTATTGAAATCATGGAACATGCAATCATTTTGTTAAAGGAGCTTAGGTGCTTTATAGTCATGGAGTCACGCCATTGTATGAGTCTTTGGCTATGTACACTTTAGTCTGTGAAATCCTTTCCTCTTCTTGGCCATGTACTCTTTATTCTTGGTTATAAACTTCGTTGTCCTCTCCACCACTGTGCAGCACATGTGAGTCTAATTTGAATTTTTTCTGTGTGAGCAGGAAAGCTGAAAGAGATGGGAAACTCTTTGCTAGGCCGCTTTGGCATGAGCATTGACAACTTCAAAGCTGTTCAAGATCCGAATACTGGTTCCTATTCCATTTCATTTCAACGTTAGTTTCTGGGTCAGTCTGGTGCAACGAGGACAACATCTTCGGCTCCTGGAAGAAAGAATGAAGGCTGTTAGATAAAAAGATAGGAAAAAACAATCCTATACTTCAGATTGTGTGCAGAATCTATGAATACAAGTAGGGCAAAGTTTATAAAGGAGTAAGTGCAAGGGTTCTTTTTGTTCTCTTAACGATAGTATCAAGTGATGAAGTTTCATATTTTGGCTGTGGAAGTTTACATTTTAAATCACGTATTGCGTGATTTTGTGTTTGAAGTAATTGCCATCTCTCTCTGTTCATTTTGTAACAGCGATGCACACTGATCCACAGCACTCGGCGATCTTAACTTTTATGTGATGAACGAACATTGGTTACTGCTTTGTCTTTCACCCACTCTTCCTTCAATGTTCTTTAAGCAGATGATCAACTAGCGGTCATTGGCTCATCACTTGGTTGAATGGTAGCCATGACAGTTTTCACAAAACTAAAGCCTGCCTTGTGAAACTTTGGGCTATTTAGGCCTCGACTTACATATGGGTGTAACTCTTTGTTATTATTCTATTACTTCTGCAAATCTCATTCACGGAGACTATACTCGTATTTTTCTCCATTACGCGTGAGAGATGGAGGATTGTATCTCCCACTGTATAACAATGGATTAATTAACTATTCAATGTAAACTGCATTTCCCTACTTCGGACTGCAAAAAGGAGTGCTGCTTACGCTTTTCAACCTGTCAGCTCCTCTCCTGTCATTTCGGCTACAAACTTGTTGACTGAAATGTCTTAATCCTTTGATCTCTAGATTAGGCTATGGTTTGAGCTGGATAGGATGGCTACTTTTAATCTTCAAAGGGATTCCCAAAAGGATTAGTAGAACTTGAATCATGGCCAACCAAGCTCGACTGCTGCTGCTGCAATATCAGGTAAGGCTGTTCTTGGCTCATGGCCGCTGTTTGCACAGTACTTGGCACTGCAGTGTTACTGGATGCATAAAATGGAGGAGAACAAGCTCATGATGCCAAGGTGTGTATACCTT
Source organism: Populus ilicifolia (assembly GCA_015708895.1). Lineage (NCBI taxonomy): Eukaryota > Viridiplantae > Streptophyta > Magnoliopsida > Malpighiales > Salicaceae > Populus > Populus ilicifolia. The sequence goes on along the minus strand of SRLM01002116.1, from coordinate 42,261 downwards.
GCCCAAATGAAGAGAAGACTGAGGGAGGTTCTGATTCAAAAGGGAAAATCGAAGTAAAGTTACATGAATTGAAATCCAACCCTTATAAATTGGAAAGCTTTTACGGCTCCTTGAAAGTTGCAAGCAAGTAGGCGAGATTGTAGTTGTTGCATGATAGGCAAATGCTCAAGAATGGGGTATCAAGCTCTATAGTTATCTGTTGAGAAGCCGTCATGAGAAAAAGCCTTACTATCTTCGATGAACAAGAATCATGGGAAATCCTTACTTTAAAAGGAAAAATAAAGGAAACAAGGGACATGAAGCACAAATCAAGTTAAGCACCTCACCATTTCTAGACATTTGCTGGTAAATTTTCTGTAAACCATAGGTCATAAATGACGCACTGAATAATAGCTTCCACCCACTTTACACGAAAGCACCCATAACTTTCAGGTTGTTGTATATTGTGGGCTAGGGTTGGACCAAATCCAAACCAGAATTTTTAACCAACCATCTTGCATATTAGAATTATACAATGCACATTCCACTGTGATTTTAACCAACCAACTCGCATATTTTCTTGAGACACTGCAGAGAATCGTAAGAAATTGATGACAGCAAGATGATAAAGAGCATACCGTCCAATTATGTGTTTTAGAAAGACGTTTGGTAAGACCATGTATGCAATAAGCAGCATCAGCAAGAGGTCTTGAGGCCGAAAGTGCAGCGAATATAGCTGACAACATACAAGAACAGGTATATACGGTGCACTATTGCAACGAAGACACTAGTAGAAATTCTGACAATGTAACAGATTTATTGCAACAGGCTACAAGATCAGACTGAATATTCTATGTTTGATTAAAGCACCACTAAGAAGTAAATTATTCTTCTGAACATTAAGCAAATAAATGGTTGAAATTGACTGATTTTGGCACATTCCAGCATGCATTTGTGTTCTACTTCAATGAATGTGCGTGGAAAAGACAATACGTCAGTTCATTAATTTTAACCAACTTGTAAGAAGGAAATTAAGAAGACATCTGCACCCACTCTTGATATGTTTTCCTTTGGACAATACTTCATCATGCAACCATGGCCTTCACGATAGCAACATCAATCTTCTAGAGCACATGACTATCTCGTTGTAATTACAATTGACTAACATCCAAGACAGCGAATGAGCAAATGTAATGAGCTTAATTAGAATTTTCAGCCATAAACATCACCTTGTTTTCACTATTGCCAACCCGACAGTTGTGGAGTCCTTCAAAGCTCCGATATCTTTTCTTATGGTCTCCTGTGGGCCTCCGCCAACTGCCATTCTATAATTCGTGAAAAAAGAAAAGAAAAGAGTTTCTTAAAACTCAAAGAAGCTACATCTTTTATCAAACTGATAAGCAGGGCTTTTCTTATGCCCTGTCCAGTGTGTATGCAATCAAGAAAAGAAAAGAATAAAGGGGAATTTGGTGGGACTACAATTACGTGTCTATGCATACATAGACACAGATGTTATGCTTATAATGTGTGAAATTGAAGGAGTATTGCCATTGGTGAAGATATTGCATGCATTGAGTTACAAAGAAAATTGTCAATATAATGGGTTCCAATTAATAAAATGTTGTCAAATTTTTGCACCTTTGATATTAAGAACATTTCATAAACGTATAATATATCTATATATATATATATATATCCCATTCCAGATCTTGTGCACTGACTTGCATTAGGCTTAAGAAAACTTGTAACAAGATAGAAATCTTCGCATCGGAACTGAATAGAAGGGAAGGGAATGGATCTTGCACCAGTCCGTAACTCCAATAACAAGCTCTTACTAGGATGATGAATTATTGGGAAAGCTTCTCGTCTGCAACAATGACCAAGGTTTTTATTACAATCAAGCTACTATAAATACTCCACAGATGATGGCTTACATTTATTCGAACATTTAGCGAAACCGTGTGCAATTTGGCACCAAAACGACCAGCCCGTCAGTTGTCTGCCGATCTTAAGCATATAACGGGCTTGGTTCTACTTTTAGTTTGCTGAGTTTAGGTGAGGATGGATCCTCCCGCTACTCTCGCTAAGACAGCATCGGTGTTGCAAGCTTCCTGTGAGAGCTGCTTCACTGCTTTAGGTATTGTTTGCTGTTTGTTGAAAGAATGTCTTAGAAAGATGCAGAAGATTAGGAGACTTTGCTGCTGAAGATCTCTACTTCAAAGCCAAGTCTCGAGGAATGAAATCTAATTATATTTGAGTTGTTTGTTATGTAATTTTTATATTTAATAGTATTTATTTCAAACTAAAACTTTTTTTTTTAATTTTTATTTAAGAATGTTCTGCCATCAATAAAATTACTCTCCTTAAATTTCTTTCGTTATGCTATTCTTTTTATGTTCATGTTCTGCAATTAGTATAAAACAATTAACAAATTGTATCATAATATTATTATTTATGAAAAATACATATCAAATTAAACCACAAATACAAAACCAAAAAATAAAAAACACTATAAATTAAAAAGGACTCCATCATCTCACATGATTCATCATCATTCTTCAATAGTTATAACTATAAAACTTGACCCATCAAAATAACAGTTCATCTTAAAGCATTAGATGTTTGGAACTCGTAGAAAAAAATTATGTTATTTTATAATTTACCAGCAAATTTAACAATACCTCAACTAAAGATCTACAAGGAAAAGAAGACAAGGAAATCCAAAGCTAAAGGCTACTTATATGCTGCAGTATTAAACAAAATATTCACAAGAATTATGAATTTGAAATCCATAAAAAGATATTTAAGATTATCTTAAAAAAGAATATAAAAGTAATGAAAGAGCTAAAAATATTCAAACTTTCAACTTAATTAGAGAATTTGAAATGCAAAAGAGGATCATGAATTTGAAATCCGTAGAAAGTATTTGGAGCTATCTTAAAAAAGAATATAAGTGCAATGAAAGAGGTTGAAATATACAGACTTTCAACTTAATTAAAGACTTTGAAATGTTGAAGATGAAGAAGACAAAAAAACAAAAATCAAAGATTATGTTGAAAAATTACTAAGGATAATAAACAAAGTAAAATTGCTTGGAAAGAAATTTTTTGATGAGAAAGTTATACAAAAAATACTAGTAACCATGCCTAAAAAATATGAGTTTAAGATTTTTTCATTAGAAGAGTCAAGAGACCTAACCAATATATCTCTTAGAGAATTGAAAAATACATTGCACACATAGGAGTAGAGAAGATTGATAGAGAAGATTGATGAGAAATGATGAATCAATGCAAGGGGCTTTTCAAGCAAATACTCAATACCTAAAAAGAGACAAAGACAAGAGATCCAATAAGAAGAAAATGGCTAAAAATTATAGAACCAAGTTAGAGATATATCCACCATGTTTTTACTGTTAAAAAAAATCACCAGCAAAGAAAATGTTGGTAGAGACCAAACATTAAATGCAAAAAATCTGGTTAGATTAAATAAATTAAAAGAATCTACAGATCACAACCACATCATCATGAAGAAAAAAAATGAATCTTGTTGCCTAATAACCTAAAGAGAAGCAATTATTTGTTGCATCATATTTTACAACAAGCAACAACTCAAACAATTCTTTGTTAATTGATACTGGTTTCATAGAGCACATGACAAGTTATAAGGAATTGTTAAAGAAATTTGATAAAACAACTATTTTCAAAGTTAAAATTAGAAATGGTGATTGTATTGTTATCAAAGGCAAAAGAATTGTTGTTATAAATAGTCTATTAGGTTTGAAGTACATTTTAGATATATTATATATGCTTGATATAAATCAAAATTTTCTAAGTGTTAGACAACTTATAAAAAGATTTTAAGGTGATATTTGAAGAAAACTGATATTTAATCAAACATGACATAAACAACAACATTTTCAAAGTGAAAATAAAAGCAAAAGGTTTAACTTTAAATCTTATGGAGGAGTAAAGTGTTTTTTCCATAAAAAATACAATGACAAATTATAGCATAAAAGACTTGAGCATTATCACTATGCTGGGCTAAAATATATGTAAAAACACAATCTTGTAAGAGGTTTTCCACAACTAAAGAACAGATCTACTCATTATGCAACGTGTCAATATAAAAAGTAGGCTAGAAAACCTTTTTCTCAATCTATATGAAGTATAACACATAAACTTCAACTAGTACATATATATGTTAGAGGTCCCTAAAAAACAACTTCACTAAATGGTAACAGATACTGCATAATATTTATAGATGATTATTCTAGATTTTGCTGGATTTTTTTCTTAAATTCAAAACTCAAGTTACAAATATATTCTAGAAGTATAAAACATGGGTGAAAAACCAAAGTGGATGTAAGATTCAGACTTTAAGGTTTGACATTGGAAAAAAATATACTAGTGGAAGATTTCAATAATTCTACGATGAATCCCAGATTGAACACCAACTTACAGCACATTACACACCACAACAGAATGGTGTACGGGAAAGAAAAAAACAAGAGCATTATAGAAATGACTAGATATATGTTGCATAAAGAGATGCTAAAGAAATTATAGGCTCGTGGTGTAATCAAATCAATATATTTACTAAACGAAATGCCAACAAGTGCATTATAGAAAAGAACTTTGTTTGAAGCTTGGCTTGAATATAAACTAGACCGACAATATTTGAAAATATTTTATTGTCTTTGTTTCATTTATGTGCCACAGGTTAAAAGAGACAAACTGGATAAGAAGGCTGAAACAAAAGTGTTCATTGGATGCACAACCTATTAAAAACTCACAAGATATTCCAAACATAAAATAAGAAAATTCTAGTAAATAGAATGTTAACTTTATGGAAGATAAACAATGAAAATGAGAAAAACCAGAAAAGAAGTAGGAATCACCAATAGAGAAGCAGAAATCATCAACTTCAGAGATTATTAACAATAATATTTATGATGAGCCAATCAGAGGTACAAAATCATTTTCTAAGATTCAAAAAAGTAGTAATATTACTATTTATGAGCTTATAGAATTTGAAGAGGCAATGAATAATAATGAATGCATTGAATAATGGAAGAGGAATTTATAATGATAGAAAAAAATAATATATAGGTGTTGATGGACAAGCCTTTACATAAAAAAATTATAGGAGTCAAATGAGTTTATAGAACCAATAAAAAATATAGATGGTTCTATAAATAAATACAAAGTTAGATTAGTTGTAAAGAGCTATGCTCAAGTGTTTAGAGTGGATTTCTTAGAAACTTTTACACCAATAGCATTACTTGATATAATTAGACTACTACTTGTGTTGCTTATACAAAATAATTAGAAAGTTTACTGATTATATGTAAAATCTACCTTTTTAAATGGATATGTGCAGGAGGAGATTTATATAGAATAACCAAAAAGTTTTGAAGTCAATGGACAAGAACAGAAGGTTTACTTGTTGCATAAGGTATTATATGGCCTTATACACGCTCCAAGAGTATGATATAACAGAATTGATGAGTATCTACATAAACTCACCTTTGTTAAAAGTTTGAGTAAGGTTATATTATATGTATAAGGTAATGATATAAACTTAATTATTATATATGTTTATATTGATGACTTGTAACAGGAAGTGATAAGATATTAATAAAAGAGTTCAAGGCTAAAATGCTCAATGTATTTGAGATGATAGACATCGGTTTGATATCTTACTTTCTTGGAATGAAGGTGAAACAAATGAATGATGGAATCTTCATATGTTAGAAGAAGTATGATAAAGAGATCCTAAAAAAGTTTCACATGAAGAATTGCAAAAGCACAAGTACTCCTATTAATTTAAAGGAAAAATTCAATAAGAATAATGGAACAAATAAAGTATATGAAGGTCAATATATAAGTCTAATTAGGTATTTGATGTACCTTACAACAACAAAGATCTAACATTGTATTTGCTATAAGTTTGCTTTCACGATTCATACATTGTGCAAGTGAATTACATCTTCACGTTGTGAAAAAGATAGTAAGATGTATCAAAAGTATAATAAACTATGATATAAAATTCTCTTATATTTAGAATTTTAAGCTTCATGGCTATTCTAATAGTGACTGAGCAAGAATTGTAGATGATATGAAAAATCACTTAGGGTTATTTTTTTAACTTTAGATCAGACATTTTTTTTTTGTGTTCAAAGAAATAAGACATTGTTGCTCAAAGCACAACTGAAGCTAAATATAGAGCAACTACCGTTGTTGTAAATCAAATAATTTTGATAAGAAAAATACTTATAAATTTGCATATGAATCAACTTAATCCAACACAGATTTATATTGACAATAAAACTGTAATTTTTATTACAAATAATCTTATTTTTCATGGCAAAACTAAACACTTTAAAATCAAAATTATAATTTTTAAGAGAAGTTATGAAAGAAGAAATTACTTTATTATATTGCAAAACTAGTGATTAGATTGTAGATGTTCTAACAAAACCTCTTTCAAAAGCAAGTTTTAAAGAACTAAGAAACAAGCTTTAGTGTCTGGTACTTTTAAAACAAAGAGAAGTGTTGAAAGAATGTCATAGACCTGTAGAAGATCAAGAGAATTTTCTGAAAAAGATCAAAATATTTTTCAAATAAAAGTCTTTGCTTGAAGACCAAGTCTTTAGAAATAAAATCTGATTATATTTGATTTATTTGTTATGTAATTTTCAAATTTAAATTTAAATTTTGTTTCTATTTAAGATTTTTTTTTAATCAATAAAATTGTACTCTGTAATTTCTCATTTTATTATTCTTTTTTTTTTATGTTTTGCACTTAATGGAAAACAATGTTCATCTATGTTAATCTGTATTGCTTGGCAGTTTGATCATTTAGGATTATGTCATAAGAATGTCCAAGTTAACTACTTTTATTGGAAAAATAAAAACTAATAAGCTCTTAATGAAGGATTTTGTTATGAAAGCTTCAAAATGAAAGATAAGAGAATAAAACAAAAAAGAAAAGAAGTATCACTCTCAACAAGTAGAAAATAAAAATCTAGATCATTGAATGGATATGACATTTAAAGTAGTATAACAATTCAAATTTAACCTGACATGAAATTTGCTTTAAAATAATTAAAATAAAAGATATTATATTTATAAACCATACAATTAATATATTACTTATCTGGATTTCTTTCTTCCTTGTCTTTTACCAACTTGCAAGGTATTGATTTGGTTGTCCTAACTTTATCAAGCCTTTTTTGAGCTTGAGCCAACTACTCAGCGATAATCGGGAGATGGCGCTGCATGCTTTTAAACTTTTATGATACAAGCCAATAATATCCTATACATAAGTTTTGGAGTATATTTTTGCTATTTTTTTTAAAATATCATATCATACTCAATTAGTTATCATGTTATTTGAATCTAGTTGTTACTTAGATAATATTTCAAATGAAAACTAAAAAAATGCATTGCACTTTCATTTTTCATTGCATGGTTCAAGGTAATGGACTTCATAACAAATGCATGAATGTAAAACATATCATGCATGGAAATCATACCAACTGCTCATTGTTGTATTACATCATATCTACATGTATGTATTATTCCCTCCATTTTAAAGTTTAACTTGAAATCAAGAGATATGAGTTAACATTTGAGTTATTTAAAATGCTTTAAAATGTATCCATGACTAGTATGTTCACTAAAATGACAACTATCATTAATAATTTAAATGCATGCTGTGGGACTTATATTAATGTCGATATCGTGAGCAAAATTCTTAGGTCTTTTCTAAAGACTTGAAAAATAAAGGTGATAGCAATCTAAAAAGTTAAGGACCTTACCTAACTTCCATTGAAAGAACTTATCAAATCACTTATGACTTATAAAATTACAATATAAAATCAAGAACTAGAAGTGAAGCCAAAGAATAATTTGACTTTAAAAAACATACACCATGATCATGATGATGATGAAATGGAGGATGACATTGTACTTATTAGAAGATAATTCTGAAATTTTCTAAAAAAAAGCAAGGGAACAAAAAGTTCTCGAACTTAAAAAATGATGGAAATAAAAAAGAATCTAGCAAAGAAGTACTTAAAAGCTATAAATGCAACCAGACAAGATATACAAAGATTGATTGCCCTTTCTTTCAAAATAAGAAGAAGAACTATCATCACATGATGAAAAAACTATTATTGAAACAAGACTCAATTAATTGTCCATGTATTCTAGATTTTTTTTAATAAAAATACTTACGAAGACAAGGTGAAAGAATTGTTATAGATTTTGCTTCAACCAATTTAAGGAAGCAAAAAAAAAAAGCATTATTGTAGTGAGTTATCATGTAGTTGTTTTAATATGTTAAGGTCTTTTAACTTTCTAGATTGAATAGTTTATTCAAACAAGTCAGTTAAACATATCTTTTTTACCTTATCTTTGACCATGATCTTTTTTCCTCACGTCAATTTTTTTATTTTTTTATTTTTGTAAAAAAAAAAAACTTTCAAAGTGAAAATGGTATTGTTAATCTTTTGAAAATAATAAAAAATCTAATAATCACTTTAAAATTCCTTATTTTTAAAAAAGAATTTCTTTAATTGAAGACCGATAAACTTTGTAATTACTTTTCTATAAAGATGGATTTATTTGATTCATATTACAATATGAGTCTAGAGATTAGTCTTTTAAAGATTTAAGATCAAAACATTTTCATATTAATTAAAAGTATCCATAAATCTATGTGTTATATTATGGTTGTATGATAAATTATTAGACCTTGTAATGACTTAAAATAAAATTTAAGAATTTTATTCATTTAAAAATATGAAAAACAATTTAACATATTTTCCATATATTTTGGTAAGGTAATTTGAAACTTTCTTTTCTTTTTTAAAAAATATGAAAACAACTTCACATATTAACCTGTATATTTTAAGGAAAACAATTGAGTATTTTGACTCATCCAAGAATGAGAAAACAATATATAAAATGGCTCATTAATTTATCATGCAAACTGACTCCTATTTTACTTAGCGATAATAATGACATGTTCTTGTACAAATCTTGAAAGCATGTAATGATTAGGCTTTTTAGGATTTATATTTTTATGCTTTGCTCATCATTATAAGAGCTTATTAGATTCATTCCTAAAATAATAAAAATATTTTAGATTAATTAGCCTATGTTGAAATCCTTTATTTAGATCATCCTGCTCTAGTCTTTAGATCTTATTGAAACTCTTCTTGAATGTATTTTATGACATTTATTGTCTTGTCGCTCATTTCATAAAATTTTATGCATATTATATATGTATTAGGCTTACCTAGTAATATTATAGGGAGATGTTTCAGGAAAAGATTTAACTATTATGTATAGGTAAGTTGGATAACCTATTGATCTTAGTAGATTTTTTGTCACTCGAGTAAACAACCTTTAATAAGCTAATTCAGGGCCTTTTGAGTTGCAAAGAATATATATTAGAAATTATATCATCTACTAATCATGACCTCACAATATTTTGATAAAATATAATCTTTTATGAGTGCTAGTCCAAATCAAAGCCTATTAAAGCACTATTAGGCCACCACTAATTTTCTATGATAAACTTTAGCAATATGTGTGAATGAGAAGTTGTCACCTAGAAAGTGCATGAATATAAGTTTCTGTTTAATTTAGACAAATAAAAAAAATAAAGAATAAAGAGCTATGAAATAGAAGCACACAATAGCCATATAAACACACACATGAAATTAGACAATAACATATAATCAACACACATTAAGAAAGTTAGGCAAAAAAAACATAATAAAAACACTCATTACCATTTAAGCATAAATATACATTACTATAAAATCAAACAAACAAAGTTAAACCTTAAACAAGTTACCAGTATAATTTCCATTCTATCATGATAGATATCTCGATGATTTATTTAGAGTAAAATTAAAAATATAAGTTTTTATTATAATAACTAAAAATATAATTGATGATTTAAGATTTCTGGATAAAAGTTAGTTATACCAAAGAAAAGATAAAATCAATCACCTTAAAAAATCTCATTTAAGATAAATTATTTTATATTTTTTTTAATAATGACATATCTTTTATAAGAAGAGTTTGTCTAAACCAAGATAATATATTCAGCTACAAGATTCAATTTTTATTTTTAAAATATAGATGTAAGACTTAAGAGGATGATGATCATTAATTTGAAATCTGATCCATTTTATTTTTATTATATCTAAAATGGATATTTGACAAGGTGTTATAGGGTCATATTGATCTAATTCAAAATCATTTATAGTAATAGAGTGAAGTGTACCAAAACCTAAAAATTTTTTATAAATAAATATTTATAAAAAAATAAATAATAATAAAATAATATTTATAAATAAATATTAAAAGAATATGATATATTTTTTTTATAAAATCAAATGTCAACTTCGTTGATAGGATAATGGTTTACTATACGGATGATTGATGACGGAGAAGTGAATTAAAAACATATTATTAAATGAACTTTTTAATTTTAATATTTATGTAGCTTCTCCCTTGTGGGTTTTCTTCGATTCTCTCGTGGATTATTTTTTTCGTTCTCTTGTTTATCTCTATCTCCTTCTTTACTTATCTTTTCATCCTTTTCTTTTACTTTATTTTCCTATCTGTCTATCCTTCTATCTTTTTATCTCTTCATTCTATAGATGGTTGGAGATGGGCCTCGAAGTTTCCGTTGCTGTTGTTGTTAAAATAATATTTCAAAAAATAACAAATAAATCATGTCAAAAATATTGGAAAAGACCCCATTTCCCACACAGCGTGGTCTCATCATGAGAAAATCTTCTTTTTAGTATTTTTTTTTTTGTGCTTTCCTCGCTGACAAGCGAGAGAGATAAAGGTTGCCTCTGCCATTGTAGTATGATGCACTGTGAAGGTTTGTGGCCCAGCCGGGCCTTTTTCCTAAAGTTCTTACATCACCCTTTTTCTCTTTTCTCCATCTTTCTTTTCTGGCCACAGCGGCTCAGACTTCACATTTCCTTTCCCCTCCTTTAACTCCTCTTGTGTTTACCCTGTAGTTTGAAGAATTATATCACACCACAGCCTCAAAAATGAAGATAAATTGCCTTGAACATGCTAGAAATTACATCCATGGTTTATTTAGGATCCCAGCCACAGTGAAATAACATTTCCATTATCTTTTTACCCAAATTAATATCTAATGAACGATCTGAGCCCATAACACAGCACACCCTCCAGCTCATCTCAGTTCCTTAAACATGATGGTTAAATCTTGGCTATAAAATTTAAATAAATGGCTATGAATTTCTTTACTAGTTTTCCTCCTCAAGAGAACGCTTTTGTGGAATCTGATCTTACATACATATAGACAGCCTCATCTTGTTATAACCCTAGTAATACGTGCTATTTTTTGCTAGTATGGATCCAGGGATTTCTAGGGTTAGGGTCCAGAGCAAAACAAAGATAAGAACACAACCTAGTGGAGGGGCATGGAAGCCTTCTTTGGTTCATCATAGACAAGATCACAAGACACTTTGAGAAGAATAGCTGACCTCGACATATCACCAAATTTCGTTCTCTCTTTCTCTTCTTTTTTCCTTCTTTCCACATAGGACCAACTTTGTTAGACGACAACAATTGCTGTCAAATTGGAGGGACATGTTAGTTTTAGCTTGACAAAGAACTAGCTAACATGTTTTATAATTTAGATCTTCTAGTCTGTCCTTACAAGCCTAATAAATCTCAATTTATTCCTGTATTTTAAATCATTCTTTAATAAAAAAATATTATCACTCAATTGGATGGATATGTTCTCATATAAGAAACTCAATTTCAACCTTATTAATAATATATATATATATATATATATAAAGTTGTCACGGGGTGTAAAATTCTTCCTTTTTCACGTTTAGTTTATATATATATAATTTACGTTGGGTTTGAGTTTTTCAGATGAGTGCATTTGAGTCCATTTGAATAGAAATATTCATTAGGATGGAAGAATGACGAAAAGTTAAACTACAAGCAAATGAATAGTGGGCACAAAAGCCGATCACAGAAAATCTACTTTGAACCCAGATATCAAGCTGAGTCCTGGCTCAGTTAAACTACAGTCTTGGACCTCCACCATCAATATTTCTGAGGTAGCAATTTTAATTGAGAACGGTATATAACAATATGGTGGCAGTCTTTGTAGCCAGAACCAGAAAAAGGATCCTAGAGTTCTCATTCAATCAAGGCTTTGAATCAAGAAGCTATTTAACTCAGTCTTATGCCGCAGTCTCATGTCACAGGTAAAAAGTAATTTGTTTTTAAAAATTTTATATACACAAGATTTTTTTATATATATATTTCAGTAGCTAAAAACAATTATATAAATTAAAAAGTTTACATGTTCATGTAATCAAATAATTAAGAATTATATATGTTAATAAATAAATAAATAAATAAATCATCAATAATAACTATAATAAAGATTGAAAAAATCAAGAGACAAATATAGATTAAGATATTTAATTTTATAAAATGAGACATTTATCTTGTTGTATTTGTTAAATTTTATTCATTCAAATAATTTTTTTTATTTAATCAAACTATAATAGAAATAAATTGATTGAATAAAATAAAAAAATAATTATGGAAAGTTGTACATATTATAAATATTATCTGAAAAATATATTTTATTTTAAAAAGTAAGTTCATTTATACAAAAGAATAAGAAAATACACACAAAATGACAAAAACAAGTTTAACAAAACTCTATAAAAAAAAATCACAATGAGTCATATCAATCAAAACATAAATTTAAAAATTATTTTACAAAATAACATGAAAAAAGGATATCAGTAAAAAAAATAACTTAAAAATTATGATTTAACTTATTAAACCTGTAATTTGAATTATGAACTCAACAAGACAAACTAATTTTTTTTTTATCTTAAATTTACACCTCCCACACCTAAAAACACAAAAACATAGCTTAGATGCTCTAAGCCATAGGCTTGCATACGTGGGTGGGCATTCAAGCTCAAGTCCCGGTGATTGTTTTTATTTTTTATATTTTAAAGGGTCATTTATATTATTTATCATGTAAAAAAAATATACAATTAAAACATCATTTGTCAAAGCAAATGACATGTTATTTTCAAGCTTATATTTTAACCATCACTATAGTACCTAGAAAATTAAAACAATGTCATATTGTCCAAAAACATTTAATTTTTAAGTCATTTTAATCTAAAAACACCTCACTAACATTCTTAGAATATCCACAAATCAATTTGTCAACTCAAAATACCCAAAGAGTCAAAAAACATGAAATCAAATCGAGTTTGATTTATCTTTCTAGATTTATATATGTTTTTTAAAGTAACGTTGTGAGTCAAACACAATTATCATCAATCATTTCTCATCGGATATACCATGTTGAAACAAAAAAAAAATTATTTTGATGATTAGATATGGTTTGAATAAGAATTTTCTCTGTATTTGTTAGAATTTAGTGACTCTTTTCTCTTTTTTTTTTATTTCTATCGAAAGATTAAAAAATAATACAAATAAATTTTTATTCTAAAACTAATTTTATTAATATTTTAAGAGACTTAAATTGTATAATTTATATTATTTTTAAAGTTTAAAGATCTCAGTATATTTCTTATATAATCTTTAACATGCTATTTATTTATTTTGAAGTACTTTTTTACTCTAAGTCTTTGTTTCTCAAATTCCACTCTAGTTTAAAAAATATAAATAAATTAGTTTTTAATAATTAAATAGTCTAAAATAAAACTTTAATCACTAAACTAAATTATAAAAAAAACACATACAATTCACAATATTCTGTATATGTGTAAGCAGATAAACACCCCATGCTTTTTAGTCTTTTACCGAATAATATTGTCTCATAAAACATGGGGTCGCAATTAAAAAGAGAGAGCGGCGCGACCTGCTTTTCTCATAAACCTTTCCGCATTTATGATTGTGCATTGTACAATCATCGCCTGCACTGCTCTCTCCCTTTACTGATTAAAAGAACGCTGACGTCAAAAAGCTTCTCTAGAAATTTTAAGAAATTGAAATGCAGACCTTTTGCTTTCCTAAGACCGCATGTAGACATGTCATTTAAATAAATAATTTATTTTCATGAAAATGAATGACTTTACTATATACAGTATATTATATATTATGTGATAAAACTAGAAGAAATCGTTTGTTTTTCGGCAACCAGCAAAACACTGCTGACGACATTGTTCAATGTGCTATAAGTATGTTTAAGATATTTTATGCCCTGATATATATATATATATATATATATTTCTCTTTGCATATTATTGAGATTTCTAGATATCTGATAATATTTTAGAGTTGAATTAGAGATTAATTTGATGAAATATAATTTTTACTTGTACTATAAAAAAACGAAACAAAGGAGTGTTTTTTCAAATTCTTACAACGAGTATTCAAATTCTTACTTTATTATGTCATTGTTTATCCTTTTAGATTTGAAGTCTTACAATGAGGTACTAAACTTCTCAGTATTGCGTCTTGTGTACATGTTTTTTTATGTATAATTTTTTAATTAAAATTATTTATAAATAAAATAATTAAAATTATATTTAAAACATTATTGCATTAAATACCGTTTAATTTTTTTTATTTTGTTTTCAAGTAAGAGCCAAACATTTTTCTTATGATATGAATAACAATTTCTTTAGTTACTGGATGTGGTCATGAATATTCAATGAAAATAAAACTTATATATTGTTATGTTTTATTCTAAATTTCCTACATGGTTTCTTACATGTTCTATTTAATTGCATATTTTAATATAATTTCTAATGTTTTCTTTCCTAATTGAAACTGGATTTTTATATCATGAATTTTTTATATATATATTTATAAACAATGCTTCTAATAAAGAAAATTTAATTTAGCTAAAAAATTCCTTAATTAAAAATTTAATTTATATTGAAAATATATATTCTTTTCTACTTATTTTAAATTATTGAAATTCTTACAAAAGATTATTTGTTTTTTCTTTATTTCTAATTAAAAAAATTCCAAAAAACAGTTTGGTAAACAAACATGTAGTAGAAAAAATAATTCGTTTAATCAAATATATTTATTATTTAGAAAATCAATTCATAACTTTTTATTTAAATATCTATTTTAATTATAAAAAACCTAAATGGTAATAAATTTTAAAAACTATCTCGTTTTATCATATGACTGATAGATAGTACTAATCTTGGGTAATAATTTATTTTTAATATATAGCAGCTATTTAAGCTACTTCAATATATGTTTTAACATAAAAAAAGTATAAATTATTTTTTTATGAAAATATCTATTAAATTAATAATCACTTATGTAAATAAATAAAAAAATTATTAAAAAAATAAAAGAGAAATTGATAAAATTAAAAGATGTAAACTAAGATTTTCAACCACACAAATGATATATTTACATAATTATATTTACTGAACTTATTTATTAAAATTAATAAAAGATAAATTCACAATCTAAAAAACTAATAATTTAAAAAATAAACACAAATAAAACTAAAAAATAAACTCATGCTAACAAAAAAAATATTATGCAAGGCCAAACATATCAGCAATATTATTTAAAAATATTTTTTAAAATCAACTTGATTTGTATAAAACATAAAAAAATTATAAATGAATTTGAATAATGCCTTGAAAAAAATAAAAAAAATATTAAAAAAATATAGAGCAATAAGATTGTATGAAACTGAATCTCTAACAAATCAAATATCAGAAAATAAAATGAATAAAATAAAAATTAATTATACAAAATAATCTAAAAAATAAAAGTAAAAAAAACATTAATTAGAGAGCAACTAAAAATTGATTTGGTATTTGTCGTGTAACAAGTTGTAATTTTTCTTTCTAAAAAGAACTTGAGTGTAGAGACTATTTTGATATTTTTTTTACATGATATAAATTATAAGTGTAAAAAAAAACATTAACTAGAGAGCAACTAAAAATTGATTTGGTATTTGTCCTGTAGCAAGTTGTAATATTTCTTTCTAAAAAAAACTTGAGTGTAAAGACTATTTTGATAATTTTTTTATATGATATAAATTATAAGTGTAAATTGAAAAGTTAATCCAAATATTTAATAATTATCTCTGTAAATAAATAAATAAATAAGTTTGTTAATAATAAATAAAAGAGAAACAAAAAAAAGGATATATATTAAGTATTTGATTTTATCTATTTGTGTTCACTAAATTTATTCATTACAATCAAAAAAAGATAATGAAAATAAAAACACATATGAAACATAGTGAATAAAATAAAAGGACAAAAAATATACATGGTTGAATATCTAAGAAATATTATTTCAAAACAACTATTTTTTTAACAAACAAAACCTACTTGTATAAAGTAAAATAAAAAATAAACAAAAAGTAAAATAAAAAATAAACAAAAGGAAACATAAAACATAATAATTTTTTTAAAATCTTTATATAAAAACAACTTGCAAAACTCATGCTTTAAATAATGAGATGGAGATAAACTAATAGAAAAAAATAAAGATAAATAAAAACAATGTTTTTTAAACAATATATAATTATAAAATCACAAAATATAACGAGAGAAATTTTTTTTCTAATTGTATTAACATTTAAAACTTGTGATCCATGTCATTAAATTGAAAATGTTATAAATAGAAAAAACATGAAATTCAATCCTAAATATATTAAATACCGAAGGATGTATCTGAGAAAAAAATCAACATATAAAAAAATTTAATTAAAAAAAGGGTGGAAACCATAACGAAAACTAAATTTGAGGGAATTTAAAAATTAAATTGTAGGGTTAAATAAAAAAAATTAACAAAAAAAAATCAAAAGAATAAATATTAAATTGAAAAACAAACTCAGCATAAACTTTGATTTAAAGATAAAATTGAATACTAATAAAACTTTATGAAAAGATCCAAGGGTAATAATAACAAATAAAAAAAAAAATTGTATTAGTAAGCAATATATGACCAATTATAATTTAAGGAGTGAATTGAAAACATAAAAAACTTTTCTAAAGGAGTCAAGAATGAAAAAAAAACAATTAAAAATATAAAGACTAAAATTAAAAAAAAAAGACAAAAATGCACTTCAACTAGAAAAAAGAGAAAAATAGGTATAAGATAGAAGAAACAATCATGAGTGATAAATTACTAGACTATCACCTATACACTCTATACTAGGAGAACGATCACGTCATAATGATTATAGTGACATGATTGAAGGTTATTTTTGAACAAATAGTGGTGTCACACATGATGTTGAAAGAGCACAAATGCCATCAATGCACTAGCGAGTGGATAACATGTAGAATAATTTTTTTGGAATTTAACATTAAAAAATAATATTAAATTACTAAAAAAACCCTTTATAACCTTAGAAATAACAAACAAACGGTTATAAAAATATAAAAATACCCTTGCAATAAAAGCTGTTTTGACTTATATATAGGCAGGGATGTATTTTATTGATTTTTAAGTTTATGTGAAGTTAAAAACACGCTTAGTTAATAGATTTAAATTCTGTTTATCTGGTAGGTAAAAATATATTTTTATTGTAAAATAATTTGCAAAGATAATAATATCCATATTCAATTTTTTAATAATAAAAGAACCAACATAAAAAGACACAAATACCCTCATCTCCTAGCCTTCCTACCTTTTCAGTGAGGAACACAAAGATAAATTTACTGGAACAACCTACAGTAAACTGAGTTTATTGTTACAGTGAAGTCAACATAATTAGTTATAGAGTTTTGGTTAATTATTGCTATAAATTCTACCTCCACGTGATATCCTGAATCTTTTGCATATCTTTTCCAGCTAAAGTTAATGTCTTGAAGAAGATATAAATAGACTCTTGGTCAGCGGGTATAGATTCTGTAGAGCTTAGGAGCATAAACATATTTTTATTGTAAAAAATAACCTGTAAAAATAATAATATCCATATTTTTAATGATCAATGAGTCAGTAACAAAACACAAATATCCCTACCACCCAGCCTTCCAACTTTTCCACCGAGGGATACAAGGGCAAATTCACTAAAACAACACGGTAAACTGAGTGTATTGATACAGTGGATTCTTCAAACGATTTAGAGTTTTGGTTAATTATTGAAATAAATTCTTCCTCTACGTGATATCCTGAATCTTTTGCATACCTTTTCCAACTAAAATTAATGTCATGAAGAAGATATAAATACACACACTTACTCGATACACTTGTGCCCCTCTCATTTCTCTTGCGTGTTTCAGCAATAAAAGATCAAGAAGTTGGGCTCCTGAAGCGGAATTTGCTTGCATTCAACAGCAAAAACAGCTAGTAAGCTCTCTGATCTTTCCCATTCTCTCAAAAAAGCAAGGATGTTTTAGGTTGTCATTTGCAAGCTTAATGAAGAAATTTGGTAAATATAAGCTGCTTCTGCTTCCGTCAAGGTGCATGGTTACAGTAGTAATGCCAAGAAAATAGAGTACTAGTATGAAATTTGAATACCTTGATTGAAAACGACCGATATCTTAGCTTCTTATATATTATCCTTCATCAGTAAATCAGAACTGAAATATTTCTAATCCTGTCTTCCCTTTCAAGACTTTTTCCTTCGGTGATTGCATGGAGATGCTTCAAATATTATCAATTTCGAAAACCCTTCAAAATTTATATTCTTGCTGTGCTTTGTTTCCTTCTCTAATTTCTTCGTATGATCTGCTTTTGCTTTTGTGCCATTACAATTTTTTCTAAATGCTAAAAATTGGGTTATATTTATTTTTCTGTTGGTTTAAGAACTGCCCTTCTTTCTCTTGGGGCACCTCTCTCTCTGATTAATTTTCACTTGAAAAATCCATTCCTCTTTCTCTGATGTCTGGCTTTACCTCACACATTTTCTCCTGCTGTTTATGACGGATTAGAGCCTGGATTTAAACACCAAAACACTCAATGTACCATATGAAGGTGCATTGTACTACTGATGCACCCTAATCCCATCACCATACATGCATCCAAATCCACCGTTCTGCTTGATCCCCGACACCCCAGCTTCCAGCACTGTTCTGTGATTCCCAATATCATTGAACTTGGACATACTTGAAGGGCAATCTTGTCACTCTGAACTTGTAATCGAGTGATCAGAAGTGCACTAAAGTTTACACAGGTCGCTCTGTTGCCATTTCTTGCAAAACACCAAAACGGGCTTGGTCGGGGTTTCTTTATTATTATTATTATTATCCTCCCCGTTGCGCCGAAGAGGGTTCAGGCATATTTTTGGCAACCCTTACAAGTAAGGCTGCAGAAGACCTCCATAAAGGGCAATTTACATCACATGACACTTTCTGTTAACATGAAGACGTAAAATCCGGGGTACTTTTACCCTTCTTCGACCAAATGACCAAAGCAGCCCTGCTGCTACTCGCAAAATAACTATAGAGGAAGGAGCTGCCTATCAGCCATGAAAAGTGGACCCCCAAAAAGTAGTAGCAATATTTGACCAAAGGGTCAAAGCTGAAAGCCCCATTTCATGTACAGTACTGATTACATTTGGCCCCGTAATTTCTCTAGACCCTATAGAAGAAGAGAAGCTGGTAAAGGCAACTCCCTAGAATCCACAAGCGAATGTTAGGCCTAGCTAGAAGCACCGTTGTGGAGGTTTTCGTTGGCTGTCTCGAGAAGTTTAACCTCGACCCTGATGCCTGTTTGGTCAGGAGAGTCAGGTCTCTTGGTCTTAAATAATTTGTACTCAACTTTAATAAACTAGGGGGGATGCATTAAAAAATAATTACTTCGCTTAAGTCATGGATCCCGACATGGAGAAGGGTAATAGTGGAATTTTGAAAAGGATGCAGAGGAGGCATGGTAAAAGGAAGAAAGAGGACAGAGATTGCTTGCGCAAATCTAGCTAATCTGGGCTTCTGATACAAGCAAGTGAAGTGAAGTGAATGGAGGGTGTTGAGGCAGAGAAGTGCATGCTACTACAACCAAGAATCCCATGTTGAAAACCGTAAAAAAAAAACACAAACACAACTCTCTTTACTTCTTGGCCACATTATGTTTTAGACAAGACTCTCGCAAACTATTGTAGCCAGTAAGTAGATGTACTCGCGAGGCAAAGCCCTCATGTTCTCAGCTTCTTTGCACCATCGCGTTCCATCTTTATATCTTTTTAAGATAGGACAAGAGAACCCGTCAAGGGCTTTTCTCAGAGGACAGAAGAAATTAGAAGAGAAAACGTACAGACAACCAATCCCATGTCCATGTTGTCACTCTTCTCTGATTTCATCTTCTTTTTGGCCATTTGCACCCACTAATAAATTGTTGTTCTTGCTTTAATTTACTTTCTTTGTTTTCTTTTTCTTTTACCCTTCTTCTTTTGTAGTGGTAAAGTTTCAAATAGCAAACTTTTGCTCACTGGTTTTGCGCTTTATTTAATGATAGGGTTTTGCTGCTGGTGCTGGTGCTTCTGCTGCGGGTGGAACATGGTTAGGGATGTTGGTGCTGTATTTACTTGGGGCACCGAGGCACGTGTGGCCGTTGTCATGAGAATATTTGCTAGGCAAATGAGAGTTTTAGGCTTGAGTAGCAGCTGGTCTGGATACGCAGGAAAAATCATTTCTTCTGTCCAATCATTGCAAAAAACTCTCTTCTTCTTCTTCTTTTTCGTCTTCTGCTTCCTTGGCTTTTGGTAAATGGTGTCGGGGTTTGGTGGTGATATTGGCTAGAAGGCTCAATCTCTCTATTGTTATGATAAAGGACTACTTCCTTATCTCTTGCTTTCACTTTTGTTACTAGCTTTTCTTTGTATTTCTTCTTTTTTGTTACTAGCTTTTCTTTGTATTTCTTCTTTGGCTGATAATATTGTTGGTATGTAATTGGCATCCAAATGTTCTTGTGGAAGTGTAACAACAGGTTAATTGTCATGGTATCTTTTGATTATTATTTCTTCCAAGCAATACTAGCTGTCTGGTGTTCTAAGTTTTGTGCCTAATTGACTGCTCGTTCAAGCATAGAACAAACCCCCATAGAGAAAGGGGAGAGAATTTAATTGCAGCAAATGGAGGGCACCAAACCTCAAGCAATTCGGTGAGTAGAGCTTTAAAATCTCAGGGTCCCCTAAAGCTACAGACTTCAATGTTTCAGCACTGTTTCGTTGTCAGTCTTTGCTTCTGTCCCTTTTGTTAATTAATTTTTCTCGGGAAATGTAGGGGCTTGATAGTTGTAGTATATGTTCAAATCCTCAAGGAATTGTTATGTCACCTTCATCCATGTGTACAGTTGAGGAAAAATATCAGTGATATAGTAAAATTTATTAATGATATTTCCCCTTGCATGATACCCTCTCTGTATAGTTGAGTTTAGTTTAGTTCTAATGGTGGTGTTGTTTTTGGGATTGGATTGTGAGGTGGACAATACATCATTTCTATGGTCCAGAGAACACTGAAACTCCATGGCCCCTGGAGATGGAGATGATCTATCGTAGAGTTTCATTGTGTTGCTTGTATGACAGGGCAAGAAAAACAAAGGCAAAGACGAGGAGGTATGAGGTCCGATAAGGGACGGAACGAGGAAAGGCCCTCACAGCTACACATCTGGTGATAGGGTCGCATGTGAAATGAGTTTTCCTAGCTAGGTCAAATTATATTTTACAAGATTAATGCCTTGAACAAGGTGGAATTGGGACCTGGAATGATGGTGGGCTCCTGGAAAAGTGAAACAGGCTTTGGCATGTCTTAACTAACCCCAATAATCTTCGGAGAGGGCTAGGGAGCAGGGAGGGAATAGGAGGGGAGCTTGAAGGGCTTGGAATGTGGCTTCGTATTAGATTAGTAATGAATAAATAAACAGGACTGGCCTCCAGCTGGGAAATAACA
This sequence comes from Populus ilicifolia, assembly GCA_015708895.1. Taxonomy (NCBI): domain Eukaryota; kingdom Viridiplantae; phylum Streptophyta; class Magnoliopsida; order Malpighiales; family Salicaceae; genus Populus; species Populus ilicifolia. The sequence continues at coordinate 20,375 of SRLM01002116.1, read as the reverse complement.
CTAGCAATGCGCCAAACCCAAGTTCTCGACTTCCAGCTGCCCCAAGTATTGTTAGTCTATTACTGTTTCTGATGAACCCGTGAACGTTTGTTGCCCAACGTAAGACGACAACTTTTATGGTAACTTTATGAGATTTGAAGCAATAGTAATTGAATATGATCATAACTGATGCCTACCAAATCCAGGGTTAAGTGTCATGAACAACAGTAATAATAATAATAGTAATAACTGAACTGTACTTGTCAGAATGTCTTGCACCTCATGGGGAAGAACAGGGAGTTTCCTGTTCAAGCCTAGGGCCACTACCCAGCAGCAGGTGGACCGTCCACTTCAATCATACTTTCCTATAATTGCTAGCGAGCAGCAGCAAGTTATGTTAAGATTCTCTGGTTTGTTTGCAAGTCTAAACAAGGCTCTAACGTGTTCACTTTGACAAGGCAAAACTTTTCCTTACCTACCTTAAATGGCTTTCTGGTTCGTTTGTTTGGCCAACCTGGACTGCTCCTCACTCCGAATCTCTTTTTTACACGCACCATGTATCAGCATACATGCGCAGTTAAGACTAGGTCCCATCCCAGCCCATGGATACTATAGCACTTGGTGCCTATGTTTTTCTCGTACCCTCCCTCGTTCACGAGGACCAGATCAAGTGCATAGAATTGGCAGCTAGCTAGCTGACATCCGTAGGGTCTTTAAGAGGTCAGAGAGAAGCTGCTTGAAAGGAGCAGGGATAAAGCTTGTTTTGGTGAAGTTTCTGGAAAATGACAAAGACACTGTTTCATTTAAGCAAAGCATCAACGTTATCGAAACTTATTCTCAGATAAACAGTGTTATCAAACCTACTCCAAGACATGCGATTGATTTAACAAAATTAGTTGCCTGATTGAACCTCCTCTATGTACCCCCAATCACCCCTCCCCTCCCCTCCCCTCGTGTTGGTTTTTGCTTCTATTCAAGAAATCATAACTTTTGATTAAATTTAATTTATTTTATGTAAATGAATAACGATAAACCCATGTTTTTGTTCATCAAAATTCAAAACTGCTACAACTCAAGTCAGGTTCCTTCATTCTCACGACTGGATACCTGTAACGAGGAAGAACATTGAGACTCTTCCCTTCACATTTCAGTTGGGCACCTGTGTATTTGACGCCAGAGACCCTTGCCAATATTAGCTTCCATATCTTAGTGAATTATTGCCCCAAAGTGGAAAGTCATGATCATGAATTAAAGGACCAACTAGTGCTAGGTTAGGTGGTGAAGGCATGAGGTTTGGGAGGGCCTTATCCTAGGTTCGAGCCAGTGCTCTCCATTATTACCCAAAAAAAAAATTATGAAAAATAAATAAGTGACCACTGACCACATAACATGGAAGCGCATTAACACACCACTACCCCTCCCGCAATACTCCTACGGGTCAATTGGGCTCCATTCAAGGCAACAAAAGAAAAACTTAATTCCTTGTCATGTCCTCTAAGAAGTGTGTTTTTGGTTCATTATACATATCCTTCCCTGTTATCCAATAACGTTGAAATTCCACAAAATCTTGACTGTTATTCAAACTGTCAATCTTCAATGTATCTAAAAAGGTATGATCTGGTAGCAATCCATAAATTCCAAAAAACAAATATCAATTCCTCACCTTGGATTAAAACTTTTAGCTGTCAGTTGTCCTGGATCTTCATTATGTCTTCATGGAATACATGTCATATGTAAACCACAATTATTTTTCCAGCATCATAACTTTCTCAATCATCTATCTAAAAATCAAATGTTTCAAGCATATATCAAGTGAACAAGGGCATACATATGCTAGGTTATCATAGCAGAAGTAAATCACCTAAGTTGTAGACAAGTTACCATAGAGTTCGCGAAAATTCTAAGGACCAGCTGTCTTGAAGCGACAACACTCAGACGTTGTGAATTGATAAGCCTTCACCGATCAATTAACAGCATGGTAACTAGTAGTTAAGAAACAATCTTTCCTTTTGTTGCCTTAATTTCTATGATAAATTGATCTAAGCAGTGAAGTACTCATGCAAGAGCATTATAAGAGCACCAGACCTTCAGACCATAATTCAGTGCTAATGGACCACAGGAAACACAGACAAAGCAACCTTTAATTCACAATCAACCTAGTTTTAAGGGAACCAGAATCAAAGTCATGAATTCAAAATTGCCTCAAACAAGCCCTAATTCTTCTTCGGAGTCAACATAACAGAAATGATAGTTAATTCACAGAACCACAGTCAAACCAACTCCCAAGATGCACACATATTTTACAACTAAAGGTCTCGAAAGGAAAACAATGGATAAATTGAAAGTGAGGTGGAAAAATCTCCAAGACTATCCATCGAAGAGAATAACTCAATAACAAGTCTGTTAGTTAGAAGAGAATTCCTCCACAATGGAAAAGGACAGAAGAAATGTCAGAGATGTACTTTCAGTCTCCACTTCCACTTTTGAAATTTTAAATTGGGATTCTGCATCCTGGGAGAGGAACGGATTTATCTAAACATGCAGTTTTCCATTTAGCATACCCACTGAGGATTAAGCTTTTATAGACCAAATCCCTGCAATGGAGTTTTACATGGTCTATCACTAGATCGATCCAAGGATTTTGGGTTAAACCTGAACACATGGTCATCGATTAGAAACACAGCCTGAATAAAAAAAGACCCTCAAGGAGAGAGAACCCATAAGTAGCAAGCTGAAGAGCTGCCCCTAACAACAAATACGATGACCTATATCCATTTGCACCCTGAGAATTCAGTGACCTTGAGTGAATAACAAGTGTTCCATATGTTACTACTTACTAATGAGCTCTATTTTTCAACATTCCAAAAATCAGTCATAGAAACTTCGGTATCAAATATAGTTCAGACTTGGTATCAATTTTGGCACTGCCGAACATCACAGATCAAACAAAACTTTTAACCGCTTCACTAATAAAAATAAAACATTTGACTATCTAAGTGAAATCTGCATGCCAATGTACAAACTCCACTAGCAACCAGCATTTAGACTGCCAGAATTGAGTACTTGCTGATCCTGAACTCCAATTAAAAACATTATCTAACACTCGTAGAAAAAGAAAACCTGCACATCTGCTTTTATCTAAGATTTTCTCCAACATACCAAAGGGTTACAGCATAGAAGTTGATGCATGATCACATCCTTATATGAACATAAGCTCTTATACCCAACTTCTCCTAATCAGCAAAATAAATTAAATTTGCATAGTTTAAAGAGAAATTCTTCGTTTTAATTATCACTTTTGTTTCCATCCATCAAAGCTTTATTCAGGAAAATCATAGTTTTTAGTTGCCAAAATTATTCCTGTATAACTATTGGCAACACAAAGAATATACTCATGACCCTCGAGCATAGTACCCATAAACCAGGTATACCTAAAGAGAAACAAATTTTCAGAACGAAAATATTTAAGCTAGCAATAAAGCACCCCAAACTGGTACAAAGCATTTCTTATTCTTCTTTTCTATTTAACAATATCTTCAACAAATGCCAGAAAAGGAGGCACAATCAAGTATCAGAGCACAAGTAAATGTATGTCATGTGGTTGCTTATTCATTAACTACTATCTCAGAGATGACAAATCACCGGATGTGAATTCGGTCTTGTTGAAGAAGCAACTTCTGCAGGTAAACAAGCTCCCCTTCCCCCACAGGAACACCACCCCCCACCCCAACCCCCCAGGAAAAAAAAAAAAGATATACTGGAAAATTGAAAACCTGTGTGCAGGCAAATCATGGATTGGGTTTAAGTGAATCAAAACCAGAATTGGTAGTTCCAAAAAGAACACTATTTTATCCAGTGTTTAAGCAATTGAATTGAGAAGGTAATCACATCAACACCAGCAAATAGGTTCTTGATTCCTCAGGATAAATATCCATTCTATTCCACATAATCATATCTTCATTTTCTGATCCTAAAGAATACAAATGAAAGGAAATGTTCAACACAAAAGAAGCAGAGACAGAATACAGTACGGTCTCTTTTTGTTACCTTCTGGCTCAAATATGTTCGGTATTATCATTTTGGTCTCCCCTGTCCTATTAGGTCTAAAATCTACAGTATGCTGAGCTTTCCTATTGGACTGAGTTTTATTTGACATTGCAATTGACCTTCAAATATAAGAAAGACAATGAACTCATCAATGATATCAGGACTCAGATGCTCAGTGTTGGGTGATTACAATTGCAGGGCAGAACAACTACAACTCATAACAAGTATATGGAATGAAGAAAATGGTGCGACCATTGGGAATCAAGGTTAAACTAGAACAGGATAGCACTAACTTCTATATCAATTGAGATCGTCATGCCTTGCTCAAGCTTGTGTACAAGAAGTCAGGGGGGGCTAAAATATATAAAAAACAGGGGAAAACAAAAAAAGGATTAGAGAAAGAATGGGAGATAAAATATCTCAGGCAGAAGTGGATTTCTAAACAAGCTAGATTAATTATTGGTAGGAAACCATTACCAATTGGGACAGGCATTAGAAATAAGAAAGCATATATAATGTTACAAACGAAGCAACACAGCACTTGCCACACTATATATAATTGCCTCCATTGCAGACAAAAGGAAACTCGATGTTGAATTCAAAACATGTTTCTTGGAAAAATAAAATTAGCAAATTGACATAGATAAAAGGCAGATTCACATTAGAAAGTGTAAATCAAGCAATGCTCGTGCAAGAGGTGGGACAAGATATAAAGACACGCTTATGAATTTTGATTATCAATGTTATTCATTCCTAATCCAGCATATAAAAAGCCACAAGCACCAACCACATTCATGTAATAATCCTCAGAATGAGCTACTCAACACAAAATAATAGTACACTGAAACAACAACAGCATTCGGAGTTCCTAGACAAAAATAACTAGTGAACTAGAGGCAAATGCATATGCAAGGTAACCGATACACAATGAGTGTTGAAATTATTTCAATGTAAGCATAACATATACAGTAGCAATCATTAGACTGACAGCCAATAATCTTCAATAGAAAACACATTAAACGTTGTAATAATCACCTGCATCGTTGTCCCACCACATTCTCCACATACCACTTATAAGTATCAACAAGCCCATCCTTAAGTGAAATCTTCGGTGTCCAACCCAACCCCAGCAACGTAGAATTATCCATTAACTTCCTCGGAGTCCCATCTGGCTTTGATGTATCCCAAACAAGATCCCCTTCAAACCCTACAACCTCCTTCACCAACTCTGCCAAATCCTTTATAGTAACCTCCTTCCCACTGCCCACATTTGAATGCTCCAACCCACTATACTTGTCCATCAAAAACACCACCGCATCTGCCAAATCATCAACATGCAAAAACTCCCTCAACGGACTCCCAGTTCCCCAGACCACCACTTGTTTCGCATTATTCACCTTCGCCTCGTGAAACCTCCTAATCAATGCCGGCAAAACATGAGAATTCTCCGGATGAAAATTATCATTCCGACCATATAAGTTGGTCGGCATTCCAGAAATAGCATCCCAGCTATACTGAATCCTGTAAGCCTGGCACATCTTTATCCCAGCTATCTTCGCAATTTTGTACCACTCATTCGTAGGCTCTAAAGGCCCAGTAAGCAGTGCATGTTCAGGAATGGGCTGCGGTGCTAACTTAGGATAGATACATGAAGATCCCAAAAACAAAAATTTCTTAACTCCGTGGCGAAATGAGGAGTCAATCACATTAGTTTGAATCTGGAGATTTATAGCAATGAAATCGGCAGGGAACGTATTGTTAGCGTGGATCCTGCCGACTTTAGCAGCGGCTAGGATAACAAATCGGGGCTTCTCGGCGGCAAAGAAGGAGTCCACATCAGATTGGCGAGTGAGATCGAGCTCGGAGTGGGACCGAAGGAGAAGATTGGTGAAGCCAAGGGATTGAAGTCTACGGACGATTGCCGAGCCTACTAGACCGCGGTGTCCAGCCACAAAGATTTTAGCCGATTTGTCGGTGAGGAAATCGGAGGAGTCTGTAGAGAAATGTTTGAGATTAGAATAAGAAAAGAAAAATAAGAGAGAATAGAATTTAAGAAATGCGATGTGAAAGAAGGGTGTCTGGTTGATGAGAAAATGTGGGAAAATTGAGAGAGTTTACCATGGGTGTGGTCGCCCATTCGGAGGAGGATCTGGCAATTGGCGCGGAGTAGATGGAGCTTTATTAGAAGACAGGAAAGCAGTTATGAAGAAAAGTCTTGCAGGTTCAACCGCTTGTTGCAGTTAGGCTTATTAACAGGTTTAAATAGGGGTATTTTACCTAGTAATTTTTTTGAGAATACAGGACAAGATAGAAAAGCACTGGGAAATAGTAAATTTTTATATAACAACCAATACGAGAATCGTGATTTTATTAATGAATACTGACAAAAATAACATTGTATTAAACAATTATTATAAAAAATAAAAAATCACTTAAAATTAAGAGATTTTATATTGGAAATTATAATAGTATTTTTTTATGAGATGTTTTTTCAACTTTTTTTTTTACCCTTTTCAAGCAAATTAATGACCCCAGCATCATAAAATAAACACGTGCAATTTTTCCGGTCATCAATTCTAACCATAAATGCATCTCACTAATACATAATTATTTTTTTATATATATATATAGTATGATATATTGAGATAAATAATGATGGAATTACTATTAATCATAAATTATTTATGCTTTTTCTTTTTTTTTCCCCTTTCCTAACAATTAAAGTGTATGGTATTCCTCTTTGTTTGTCAAATCAGGTATGGTTATTATACCCGAACCTAAACACTGAGCCTAATAATCATTCCGAAACTGTGTCTCGACTATATTAATTTTATGTTTTCATTCAAGAATTGGATAATTTTTTGAATAGTTCATGCTTTTTTTAAAATTAGAGATGTTGTTGTATGATTTAATTGTCAAAGTTTGTTGCACAAAGAGATTATTCTATATTATAACTATTAGTATATACAAAAAATTAAAATATATGATCATAAGAGAAAACATTTGAACTTTTGAGTTGATATATTTAAATTTGAGATATTGTTGTATGATTTAATTGTCAAAGTTTGTCGAAAGGAGAGTTTATTGTATATTATAACTATTAGTATATACAAAAATTTAAAATATAATAAGAGATGATACATTTAAATTTGAGATATTGTTGTATGATTTAATTGTCAAAGTTTGTTGAAAAGAGAGTTTATTCTATATTATAACTATTAGCATATACAAAAATTTAAAATATAATAAGAGAAAACTTTTGAACTTTTGAGTTGTTATATTATGTTGTAGGAAAAGAAAATATTTTATATGTAAAAGACTTATTATTTTTTTAACTATCTTAATTTGTGCAATTTTATAGATTATTTTTTCACTAAAATTAGAGATTAATAAAAAAATTAAGTGAATTTTAGGGATGCTTGTGGTTAATGTCCCAAAATAGAAGAAAGAAATATAGAAAAGATAAAAATACATTTGGTTGAAAAGACAAATAAAAATACAAAATAAATATGTTTTTAGAACAATTATAAGTGAATATATATATATATATATATTAAAAAACCCTTGAGTCTGATATGGTTACAAGGCTTGGGTGTTTGGGTCATGCTAGATCCAAGCACATGGGTCTTGCATAGTAGCCATATCTAAGATACTTGGATCTGGTGACACGACCAAAAAATTAATATCTTCTTCTAAGTGCAGGAGTGTTGAAATAATAAATGACCTGATAAAATCAGGGTCGAACCACAAGGAGATTAATTATGTAAATTATAGATTATAATACCAACAACAATAACAACAACAATAATAGTAATAATAATAATAATACTTATAATAATAGTAATACTAATAGTAATAGAAGAAGAAGAAGTTGATGAAAACTTTGATATAGAAGATCAATGTAAGAATTAAACAATAATAACAACAAATGTCAAGGTTAGAGGATCCATTAATGATATGTCAAACAAATATAGTATAAACTTTTATTATTTAATTGGAAACCACACACAAAGAAGGTTCCAATTAGATTATAAATTATTGACATGATTATATTAGTTATCTTATTTGATTAATTCTAATATTTGTAAATGTTATTAGACATTCATGATTATAACTTATGTATTAATAACAAACCAAGTTTCTTTCATAGCTCAACTGTCGGTTATGCTATACAGTATGGACTATGAAAGTGACAAGTATTTATTGTATCACGTGTTATACAACATAAATCTAGATTAATTGTTTAACAAGCAAAGTATTAAAAAGTGAATAAGATAACAAATACAAAGTATATTAGTTTCAAACATTAAAGTCTATGTTAAGTTTACACTATACTTGTTCTTACACCGTTAGTATAATATTTTCACTTTGACATAATAAACTTAACTAAATATAATAAAAAAAGAAAAATAAATAAATAAAATATGAATATAAATAAGATAAAAGTTAACTAAGTAAAGGAAAGAAAATAAAAGACATAAACTTGGTACTAATAAAAACAAAACATAAGCAATACAAAGATACAAAGAGAAAAAGCAAAAGCATGATCTTAATCTGGAAACTAAAATGTCTAAATGCATGGCAAATGCCTCCTTTAATAGGGAAAAATTATAAACTACTGATTTGATGACTAATTAATGAGTGAGTGACCAACTCTTAACTTGGTGACAATCCTTATCTTCTCTTATTTGCCCAAAATATTATTGATAATGTCAGAATTAGAACCATTTGAAAACATGAAAGTTGTAGGAAATTGTCTCAACGTTCCAGTAAAAACAAATTAAAGTTATTTGAACTTCTAGAACTCTAGATATGGGTCAAATACTAAACAGTATAGGGGTTGTATGATAGATTTAGACTTTTTCATTGTTGCTACAATTTGGACTTGAAAATAGCCTTTTTAGAATCAGATCTCCATATGAAAGTTATAGGCTCATGTCTTACCTTTCCATCCATATAACGTAGACTTAAATCCAAGATCTATAGCTCCAAATATAACCCAATTACCAAATAGTATTTTGGTTTGGACTGTACTAACATCTCTTTTCTAAGTTTGATCATCTCTTTGTTCTTTCAATTTCAGTACTTAAACTTATCAATAAATCCTTTCATTTATATGATAAGCTTTCATTTAAAATGAACATTTACTACAAATTAAAGTTATCTTATATTATTAGATATGTTATTATAAAACATGCTTTAGTTAAGGAGTTATTGATACTTCAAATGTAAAATAATAATATAAAACCTTGATAAAAATGCATTTTTCAATACTAATTATCTGGGATGACTGCCATACCCAAGGTGCTTCTAGACCTCAAGTATCTTAGGTCTGACATGGTAGCCACACACAAGGCGCTTGGGTCATATCAGACCTCTGGATTTTAGGTTTGCCTGCCATGCCAGATCCAAGGATCTTAATTTGGAAATTTTCAACATCAACCAATTTTAAAATCAACATTACAATTTATTATAACATAGTTAATTTGACTACCATTTATCTAACTTGCAATAATAAAATAACAAAATATTTGTTAGATTATTTTCAAAGTATCTACTCTCACACCATCTATTAATAATTAACTAATGAAACTTAATACTTAATAAATAAGGTTATAATAAAAAAATATACTTAATATGAATAACATCATTTGTATTATCAATGACATATTACATGTATCCTAATAGAGCTTGTAGCTCTACCTTAAAGACTTGAAAAGACATAACATGTTTGGACTTAATTCTTGGTCACCCATATGTTAATGCTCTCGTAACCATATTTTTATGTAAAAAACCATACAATAATTAGTAACTAACTCAAACATTTGATATGTAATATAATTAAAAAAAAAAGACTTTATACATTGTTTTACTTGTAAAAGAAATAAACATTGTAAACCTCCGCGTAAAGGATTAAACATAGATAAATAAAATCCATAAATGAATTCAAAGGTTTTTTTTTTAAGTTAAAATGAGGACTAAGAAATTTTGTTAAAAAATCATGGTTTTAGAGAAATCGGTAATGAGTTTTGTTGGACAAAAGAATTAGGAAAAGTTAAAATAAATGTGTTTTGAGAATGAAAAAATAAATCCAAGAATTATAATAGAATGGAGGAATAAAAAGTTAAGAAAAAACTATATGAAAAAGTGCTTGTGTAAATCCTAGTTAAAAATAAATAACATTACCGCAAAATACTAACAAGTTTGTGAGTAAAATAATTAATATATGAATAAATAAATGAATATATTTGATGAGAAGAAAATGATCCCAAAGATTTAGTAAAATAATTGATATGATTGATGCAAAGGTTGAATAAGAAAATTTAAATGTCTGACAAGAAATCATAAATTAACCAATTTTATAGTATCAAGCATAATTCCCAATTTTATAGTATCAAGCATAATTCTCAAACTTTTACAAGGAATCTCTTAACTTGATGTCATACACGGGGTTGTATTTTTATGACAACCAGAATACTTGATGTCATACATTGGGTTGTTATTTCATGACAACTAAAATTTAGAATAAAGACTCGTCATTTAGGCAGTAACTAGGTAATTTACATAAAAAATACAAGGAATATTAAATAAAGGACAAAAATGTATTTAAACATAAAATCAACCTACAAGAGTTTGTTTCCAACAATTATAGGTGGATTTTCTCTCTTTTATTTTCCTAAAAGTTTCTTAGGAAATTCACTAAAATGAAAGGACTAAATGAAATAATGGAAGAAAAGAGTGAAAAGAAGGATTTATTGGCAAGGGTTTATAATAAATAAGAGAGAGAAAGTGGTAGCTAGAAATAGAAACAAAAGTTTTAAAAGGGAGAAGAAGAATAAGAAGGTTAGAAACCTTGGAATTTCTCCTTGGTTTGATGTGGGTAAGTGATGATAAAATCATTTTTTTTTAGCTTTAATGAGTTCTTGCATGATTCTCTTTGTATTTTATAATGTTCAAGTTTTATTTTATTTTATATTAATCTCCTGTTTATATGTTTTATTTTCTTTGCTATACTTAGTTAATTTATATCATATTTATATTATTATATATTTATTTATGTTTTCTTCTTCATTATGTTTAGCTAAGTTAATTTTATTGAGGTGAAATAGGTATATTAATGATATAAGAATAAGTATAATATAAACTCAACATGAATTTTAATATTTGATACTAACATGTTTTGTGTTTGTTATCTTACTCACTTTTAATACCTTGCTTGTTAAATGATTAATTTAGATTTGTGTTATATAACCCTTCGTACAACAAATATTCGACACCTTCAGTATGGTATAACTGACACTTGTTTCATGAATGAAACTTAATTTATTGTTAATATAAGTTGCACCATGAATACTTGACCACATTTACAATTATTGATATTACTTAAATAAAATAATTATTATAATTATGTTAACAATTTATAATCCGATTAGAACCTCTTTTATGTGTGGTTCCCAGTTGAGTAATAAAAAGAATTTATACTATAATTATTTGAAATACTATTAGTGGATCCTCTATACTTGATATTTATTTTATCCTTGTTTAATCCTTATATCAATATTACATCTCAAAAGTTCTTTTTAACTCCTTTTCATTTATTATTTATAATTTTATATAGTTCACCTTCTTGTAGTACGACCCTGGTCTTGCTAGGTTCTTTATTATTTTGACACTCTTGTACTTGGGATAGGATATCAACTCTTTGATCGTGTCAAGTTTTTGACGTCATTGCCAAGGAGGTAAATGATTAACACTTAAAAGTATATTTTTATCAAGGTTTTATATCGTCATATTGCACTTAAAGTATCATAAAATTATCTAACTTAAACATGTTTTATAATAAGAAGTCTGATAATATAAGATAACTTTAATTTATGGTAAATGCTCATTTTAAATGTGAACATATCTCACAATAATTTATGGTAAATGCTCATTTTAAATATAGACATATCTCGCAATTCAAAGGATTGATTGATGTAATTAACTATTGAAAGTGAAAAGACAAAGAGAGGACTAAGTTTAGAAAAGAGATTCTAATTCAGTACAAACTAGAATATTGTTTAGTCATTGGGTCATATCTAAAGTTGTAGAGCTTGGATTTAGGTTTGCTTTGTATGGATGGAAAGTTAAAGTATAAGCCTAAAACTTTCAAGAGAATTTAAAATTCAAAAACGTTGTTTTCAAATTCAAATTATAGCAATGACAGAGAAGTTAAAAGTTGTCTTACGGCCCAGACACTGTTTAATGTTCAGCCCATATCTCAAGTTCTAAAAGTTCAAATAACTATAATTTTTTTTGTTAGAAAACTGAGATAATTTCCTAGAACTTTCATGAAGACAGTTTGTTCAAATTCTGATATTAGTAATGACGTTTTGTTTAGACAAGAAGATAAAGATTACCACCTACTCAATAATTAGTCAACAAATCAATAGTTCCAAATTTTAGCCTATAAAAAAAGATATTTTCTATCCATTTAGGCATTTTAATCTTCATATTAAGATCATGTTCTTGCTCTCTTTATATTTTTATAATGCTTAAGTTTTGCTTTCATTAATCTCATGTTTATGTCTTTTATTTCATTTCATTTACTTAGTTAACTTATACTTTATTGATGTTCTTATCTTGTTTATTTATGTTTTTCTTCTTCATTATGTTTAGCTAAGTTTATTATGTTAAGGTGAAAATGTTAGACTAATAATGTAAGAATAACTATAATATAAACTCAATATATACTTTAATACTTATATCCTAAACAACTTGCTATTAACATGTCTTATCTTTTTTATCTTATTAATTCGTAATACTTTGTTAAATGGTTAATCTAAATTTGTGTTGTATAAAACTTGGTACAATAAATGCTTGATAATTTCATAGCCCAGCTGTATGGTATAACCTATACCTTTACTATAAAAAGAACTTGATTTGCTATTAACATAAGTTAGCAACATGAATTTCTAACAATGTTAGCAATGATGTTTTGTTCAGATAAGAAGATAAGGATTGCCACCATGTCAAGATGTGGCTATCCACTCAACAATTAGTCAACAAATAAATAATTCTAAATTTTGACCTATAAAAAGAAGCATTTGCCATGTATTTGGACATTTGGTTTTCAGATCAAGATCATGCTCTTGCTCTCTTTATATTTTTATAATGCTTAAGTTTTGCTTTCATTAATTTCTTGTTTATGCCTTTCATTTTATTTTCTTTACTGAGTTAACTTATATCTTATTGATGTTCTTATCATGTTTATTTATGTTTTTCTTTTTTATTATATTTAGCTAAGTTTATTATGTTATGGTAAAAATATTAAACTAATGATGTAAAAATAAGTATAATATAAACTTAATATGAACTTTAATACTTATATCCTAAACAACTTGCTATTAACATTTCGTATTATTTTTATTTTTTTAATTCTTAATACCTTACTTGTTAAATAGTTAATCTAGATTTGTGTTATATAACACTTGGTATAACAAATGCTTAGCAGTTTCATAGCTCAGTCGTATGAAATTTGATTTATTATTAACATAAGTTAACAACATGAATTCTTGACAATATTTAAAAGTCTGATGTTACTTACATAAGATAATTAATATAATTATGTTAATAATTTATCATGAGCTATTAATTACATATTTTCAATTGAAACTTTCTTTGTATGTGGTTTCTAGTTGAGTAATAAAAAAGAATTTATATTATACTTGTTTTTATAATTGTTTAATCTTACATCTCAATATCCTCTTTAACTTATTATTATTATTATATAGTTAACCTCTTTATAGTTCGATCCCGATCTTGCTGAGTTATTTATTACTTCAATACTCCTACACTTTGGAGAAGACATCAATTTTTTGGTCATGTCAAGTTTTTGGTGCTATTGCTAGGGAGTTAAATTCTTATAGAAATTATAATTTTATTTTATTTTTTCTTTTTTAATTTTCTTGTATCTAACTTTTTTTTTAATTTTCTTCTTCCTTTTATTCTCTTCATACACATGTATGAGAATTTGATCACGTATATTAAGTGATAGACTTTGCAGGGTATCTTCACCATTTTCAAAGAGTATAGTAGAAGATGATAACCAATCACTTTATAATGAGAATAATAAACATAATTGTATTAGAACACTTAGAGACCACATGAATCCAATAAGAACAAGTGCACCATCATGTATAGTTTTCTCTCTTGATGCATTTCATTTTAATTTTAAGTTAGAGATTATTCAATTTTTACCTTTTCTTCATGACTTAGATTTAAAAAATCCATACTAACATTTAAGGAAATTTAAGGAGGTTTGTAACACCTATAATGACTTAAATTGTAGCATAAATACAATCAATTTAAAGCTTTTTTTTTTTCATTAAAAGATAAAGCTAAAACATGACTATAAAATTTGAGACCAGGATCTATTTGTTCTTATAATGAAATACAACAATAATTTTCAAAAAAGTTTTTTCTATCTCTCAAAACAAAGTTTTTCAAAGATACATCACCATTGTCACTAAAAAACTAGGAGAAATATTTTACCAATGTTAGATAGGTATCGAGACTTACTTAATACTTCTTCTCATCATGATTTTGAACATGGTGATTAATTTCATATTTTTATAAAGGGTTAACACCTAGAAATAGGCAATTGGTTGAATCGATGTGCAATAAAACTTTTAAAGATAAAGACTTTGATGAAGCAATGGAATACCTAAACTTACTAGCCGAAAATGCTCAAAATTAGGACACTGTAGGTATCTATAAGGCACTTGGTAAAACTCAAATTCATACATCTAGTGGAGGTATGTATAACCTTAGAAAAGATCATGACATTTATGCCAAGTTTGCATCTTTAGCTAGAAAAATTAAAGAACTAGAATTAAAAAAAAGGTGGTCAATTAAAATTCGTTTAAAATATTATGTATTTTATATGTGAAACCAATAAATATTCAATCAATAATTGTCCAACTTTGTCTTCTTTCAAGGAATGCCTCTATAAACAAGCCCATGCTTTAAATATTTTTCAAATGCCTAATTATAACTTATACTCATAAACATACAATCCTAGTTGAAGAAATCACCTAAATTTCAGTTGGAAGAGTGATAACAATAATACTCAAACTTCATAACTATTATTTCAAGCACACCATAATTTTTAAAATTCTTATTGATATATATCTCTTTAAGTTCCCCCTCATAGAAGAAATCTTAAGAAAAATTTATATGCATTTATTGAAAAAGCAAGAGACAATCAACACTAAACTTGTTCAAAGCGTAACAAATTTTAAAGATACTCTTTAAAATTCACATCTACTCTTAGTTTTTAAGAGAAAGGTAAGTTTTCATCTCAATCACGATAAAATCCTACAATTCAAGTGCAAAAGCTCTAAAAGCTAATATATGAATCAAGTCCAATTAGTTATCACTCTCTACAGCGGTAAGGTTATTGAAAAACCAATTCTTGAACCTTGTGAGAAAGATAACGAGTTAATCTCTAAGGGTAAGGAAGGGGTTAAATGTGAACATTGCAGAGAAAAGACTAATTCCCTACCAGAACTTCCATTTTCTTATGCCATGACTAAATATAGGGAAGTTAATCACGATTATGAAATCTTTAAAACTTTCAAATAGGAGGAAACTAAGGATGAAAAAGGCATCGAATATGTTGTCGTGAATCATTTATCAAAATTAACAATAGATTCAACATCTAACATCACACTAATTGATGATTATTTTTTTGATGAATCTTTACTTTTTAATGCTTCAATACCTTGGTCTGCTAATATTGATAATTTTCTTGCTTTAAGATTTTTGCTAGCTTATTTGGATACCCAAAACAAAAGAAAGTTTTTGAGCTATATGCATAATTTTTATTGGGATGACCCTTTTTTATTCAAATATTATCTTAATCAAATATATTAAAGGTACATTTTGGATAATGAGGTAAGTAGTGTCAATAAATTTTATCATTTCGAGGCATGTGGAGGTCATTTCTCATCAATAAAGATGATTGCAAAGATCTTACAATGTGCATTGTATTAGCTTATTATGTATAAGGACATACATATGTTCTGCAAAGCTTGTGGAAATGATTAAAAGTTAGGATTTATTTCAAAATATAAATCTTCTATTGACTCCTAAGACGTTCCTTGATGGAGATGTAGATCAAGCAATTCATGATTTATAACCTAATTTTCATAAAGAACATGCTTGATATAGTTATGAGAATCTGACAAAAAAAACCCTGTTTGCTAGTTTTTAAGAAAACTGGATGGAAAGCAAATCATCGAACCATAAAGGGTATTTAAGTCATTCTTTGATGTAAATTCAAGAGAAGATTTGACCCACAATCATAACTAAAATTTAAGCCTTTATATGTAAAAACTTTGTGTATTCTAGTTTTATTATTATGTTTTGTTGTTTCTTATATTTGTTTAAATGTGTTTCAAGTTTGTTAGTATTTGTTGTTTCAGGTGATGTTTTCTATATTTTATCCTTTTGTCTTAAGACATTGAGGACAATATCTTGTTTTGGTTAGGGGAAGAGGGTAGCAGTTGATAAAAAAATAACTAACCAACTAACTGCTTTTGTTTTAATAAAATCATTTAACAAAACTGTTATTACTAGGATAACAAAGTAAAGGGGAATTTTGTTGATTTTTGAGAACATCTTAGTAAATATTTTCTAATAGTTATTTGCAATATTTATAACAAAGTCTATCAAAATACTTCTTGAAATATTCAGGTATACAAACTCTAGCATTATTAACACTTGATTCTTCTTGTATACTCATTTAACCAGTATTATTAAACCAGTATTATTAAACCTTTATTTTCACACATAGTTTAACATATGATTGTGAGTTATATATTGAATTATTATATTATTTATATTCTTTTGTTAAAGATAACAACTAAGATAAATGAATAGTATATAATTTGCAAAATAAAAAGGAATAATAATAAATAAATAAAAATATAGATATGTTTGGTTTCATAGCATCCTTAACCTAAGCAATTAAGATCAAAGAGATGTTTTAACACCTAATACCCTAAAGTCAATTGACTTAGGAGCTATTGGTCTTGTACTTGTTACATGGGTTAAAGAGAAAAGCTTAAGGGAATCAAACATTACACTATCTATGTAATAGTATCTATAACCCGAGTTACTAAGCTCGAAAGGGTGTTTCAACACTTAATGCCTTGAGAACAACTAGTCTAAGAGTCATTAGCTTAAAGCTTGTTATATGGGTTAAAGATGCATCGTGTTTTAAGTTATATGTATATATATAAAAACTAATCCTAACACAAGAAAAGTTAACCCTAAACATTAGAATAAAATTTTGTTTCCTTTCAAATAAAGCTCCATAACTATATATTGATATATTAAGCACGAAAGGAAAGTTTATTAATATCTTGTTTAAGAAGTATGAAGCAAATATATAAATTTAATGAGAGTTTATTTAATTAAATAGATTAGTGGAAGTTCAATGATGAATGACTTGTTTTGTGGAATTTGCAAATTATTTTTATATTTAAATGCTTTGATTACTAGAAACCAGTAAGAAGCTGGTTAGGGGTGTCGTAGGGGTGATGTCGTCTAGCGACGACAAAGGCTCTTGTCGTGCCTCTTGATAAGGGATGTTGTGTGTTGGAAAGGGTTTTTGAATTTAATTATAAAATTATGATTAAGGTTTAGAAGTTACCACCTAATATTATGGTCATTAGGAACTTATGGTCTGCGAGAATCTAAGTAAGGGAGTGGTTGTGCAAGGGGAAGACACATCACCCCTAGTGCACCCTACCTGAGGTAAGCTGCATTATTCTTTGATTTTTTTTTTAGTTAGGTTTCTATTTGTTGGTCTTTTTTAAGGCTTAAGGCAGATCTTTGTTCATGAGAGAGTCTCTATCTTATCGGGTTAAATTCTAACCATTTTAAATTCCAAACTTTAACGTTGTATTTTTTACATTTTGTATCTTTAATACTTGAGGGTGTACTTTATTGTGTAATTTTACACCCCACAAATATTAAAGTCTACATTTGAACCCTAAAAAAATTGAAAAAAGGTTTTTGACGTGTTGGACAAATCCTAATGGATAATCATAAACTGGTTAACGATATCTATTTTAATTTTTTTTTAAACATGAAAAATATGCAATTTTTATTTTTGTTTTTTTAATGAAAAATATGCTTGGAAAAATTTTAGGATTTGACTGTATGTATGAAAACAAATTTTTTTTTTGATGACTTGATAAAAACCGGGTATTTTAATACTAGATTTGTATCTTTACAGTATAAACTAATATTGACAAAAATATAGTAACAAAATTACAGAAAATGATAGATTGTTTTGAAAGGTTTTTTATGGAACTTTAAAATTTTTTGAGTGGATCGGACTCGGCCTACAAGGAGAATGGGCTGAAATTAGCCATAAATAAAATGGGTCTACTTTCCACAGGACTGGACTCAGCCCTAGCCATATGGGCTAGGCTGCTATTCCAGCCTAAAATGAGTTCAAACTGGTTATTGTGCATGAGCACAGTAACTAGTTAATTACTTAGCTGGTTACTATGCACTTGCATGGTAACAACTAATTAATTTCTTGCTTGTAAAAAGTGCAGAATGTACGTTCTGCATGCAGGAAGACGATCAATCAAAGAGGGATAAGGGGAAGCGTTACTTGTGATGATGAGCTA
Organism: Populus ilicifolia; assembly: GCA_015708895.1. Lineage (NCBI taxonomy): Eukaryota > Viridiplantae > Streptophyta > Magnoliopsida > Malpighiales > Salicaceae > Populus > Populus ilicifolia. The sequence goes on along the minus strand of SRLM01002116.1, from coordinate 1,659 downwards.
AGGTAGATGAGCTAATGGTGGTGTCGGTGGCTGGTTTGGCAGAGGTGTTTGCTGTAGCTGCTCTTCCTCTTCCTTACTATTTTGGTGTTGCTTCTTCTCTTTATTTCCTTTGCTCGCTCTGTCAATAATGTTCTTCTTTTTCATTAGTAGCTTCGTGGAGATGCTGATGGTGGTAGCGTTGATGGAGAGCTTGGTCGCCGAAATTGCTACTGTGTAGGATGAAAAAGTTTGTAAAGGAGAGAAAAAAGTCGGAAAGAGAAGAGAGAGAGAGTCGCAATGGCTGCTTGGTGGTTATGTTGGCTTTTTATGGTGGACCTGGTGTTTTTGGTGGTGTATAAGTCGATTTTGTTGGTGTTCTCGCTAGAGAAAGCAGCTAGGGAAAAGGTGGGAAGAGTTGTAGAAGATTGACGGGGAAAGAAGGAAAATGAAAACAAGAGAAGGCTGGTTTTTTATGATTTTTGGACCCGATTTTCTCCTCCCTCAGGTCATTAATGGTGTCTCTATTTATAGGCAGTGGAAGAGGGTAATCTTGTTTACACAGGGGAATAAATTCCATCCCTTGATCCAATTGGAAAGGATCCCAACCATTGATTCAAAGTAGGCATAGTGCACTGTTAAATCTACCAAAAAAGCTGCCTGAGTTGGCATGTTTTAGCCGCATTCTACACCAATGGGTTGTCATTCCAATTGAACTATTCACACCATGATATGGAGGAACTGCAGATGAATATTTTCATACAAGTTTGGTTAAATTTGGTGGACGTTTAGTGTATTAAATGCACTTGCAAAGGGGATGACCAAACCAGTTTTTTTTAAAAAAATAAATAAGATAATGAATAGTGACCAGACGACGTGTTGTCTGGTCCTCTCTCTTTTCTTTTTGGTAAAAACGACACCATTTTGGATTGAAATAAAGATTTTTAGTAAATTTTAATTTAGTCTTTTTTCTTTTAATTTCTTTCAATTAAACCCCTAAACTTTCGATTTAATGCAATTAAGCCCTTGATGAACTTCAATTGGAACCCTGAAGCTAGGAGCTTTTACAATATGATCCTTGGTTTTGGATTTTGTCAATTTAACTCCTAATTGACCCCAAAACTTCAATTGTCTTGCATTTTTGCCTCTGATTTCAATTAATTAACTTGGTAAAAATTAAATTTGGTTTCTTAAAATTTCAATCTTCTCAATTAAACTCAAATTAAACTCTCAAACCTAATTTTTCACCAATTAAGTCCCAAATAAAATTAATTTGACCCATTTAAAGTATAATTAAGTCCTTGCAGTTAATTAAATCCTTCAATTAGACCCAAATTAATTCTTAAACATAATTAAAATTTGATTTGGCACATGATTAAATCAAATTGACATATTAAAAATTTAATTATGTACTTGAACATAATTTTTCACTAATTAAGCCCCAAATAAAATTAATTTGACCCATTTAAAGTATAATCAAGTCTTTGTACTTAATTAAATCCTTCAATTGAACACAAATTAATTCTTAAACATAATTAAAATTTAATTTGGCCTATGATTAAATCAAATTGGCCTATTAAAAATTTAATTATATCATTGGACTTAATTTTTGTGCAAATTCATCCAATAATCATTTAATTTTGATTAGTACTCAAAAGTGCATTTTTATCATGGTTTTATATC